>JAOTIZ010000006.1:20650494-20664803 GCA_027123425.1 Erythroxylum panamense | reverse complement strand
TATCGGACCTCCCCAGACCCTGCTTCATTGCGGGATTTCAGACTGGGTGATGATGATGATGATGATGATGATGATGAGGTATAAAGTGGAAATTCAAAGTTCAAATTTCAGACAAAAGCTACCATATATCATGTTTGAAATCGGCATAAAGAACTTAATATTCAACACCGTCTAAGTACAAAATATAATCAAGACTTCTTAAATATATAACTCCTTATGTTTGAAAGAAGAAAATTTTGGAAGCAAGAAAAGAAAAGGGGGAATATTTACACTGTTAAATCGACCACCACAAAACTATCTAAACTTCCAACTTCATCTACCTAGTCCAAATTATAGAAGTAAAACCCGACTTTTTCCACCATTATAACTCCACAGAAAGCAGGAACAGGAGTTAGGTTCATCAGCACTCAGGGTTTTGGATCAGTATGGTAAAGGAAACTGAAACAAAAAGCTAGATAACAAATGGATATGTTAGGGATTTGATTTGGATGTTGATAGCCAGCACCAGGTGAAGAGTTTCAAAGTAGTGGCCCAGCTTGATTAACATTTCTTGTACAGTAAGGACTAGCATTCTTATTGAGACTAGAACTCATAGGGAAGAAGACAGAATTATTCATGGAATGAAATATGCAGTATTTACATAAAAAATATTCACAATTTACTCTTAATGATGAATCAGGATATATTAGCAGTACCAAGAAAGTTTAGTAGGTTGCTTTTAGTAGAAGGAGTGATGGAAAAAGAAAGAGAGCTTTTGTCGACTTCTTCGGCCATTTGTGTCATCAAGTCCTATTCTTGGTTTTCACTCCTTATTTACTTGTTACGGCCATGTTCTTCATTCACTTGTATAATCGTTCTTCATGGTCCCTATATTTTATTCATCTACACACCACAAGCAAACTCATTTGTTGCCCCTTGAGATATTGAACCAAATCTAGTTTTAACTGATTGTGTCATTCAATTTTTGCTCAGTGAATGAATTGACCTCATCTTATGACATGCTTGTAAAAATTAAGAGAAAGTGAACAATAAGATACAGTGCAAGCAGAATATAAATCCATGTCTAACGTGTTGTTCTATATTGGCGTAGAATGTAAAGGAGAGGAAAACAGAATCGGTTATCTTCAAAAGATGAGGACCAAATAGAGGGGCCTGCTCATCTTCTCAACAGTCAGACATGCAAATTTGATTTGTGTACATTGCCGTGTGCTTGTTGAAAAAAATACTAACCTAAGAACTGAGTGTTTTTCTTACCATCAAATGAAGATGAATAATAATTTGCAGTTTGAAGTAATATTCTCAAAATGGATTGTATTTAGGTCACCAATTTCCAGATAAAGAAACAAGAAGCATATACAAAACTGGACCAGTTTTAAGGTACTGGAGGGAGCTAGCATATCAGAAAGTATAAAACCTAGACAAATGATTATAAACGAGAGCTCAAATTTTCCATAAAACACACACGCAATGCAACATTGAAGATGACACCAACAACTATTAATAACACAATTGGATTAAACTACTTACCAACCGTGATGTCACAGCCACCAAAAAACTCTCCTTCGATATAAAGTTGAGGAAAGGTCGGCCAATTAGAGTATTCCTTCAAACCCTGACGCAGAAGTTCGTTTTCCAAAATGTTAATGGTTTCGAAAGGCACGTTCAAGGAATTCAGTATTTGGACAACAGTGTTTGAAAATCCACATTGAGGGAACTCCTTAGTTCCCTTCATGAAGAGAATAACTTTTTGTGTCGAAACCACTTTATCCAATGTAGACTTGAGCTCAGGAGATAGAGCTGCAACAAAGCAAATATTCATCAAACTAAAAAACGGAACAATTTTCATCCATAGTAATTTGAGAGAAATACGAGAATTGGGGGTTAGGGTGAAAAGGGAAAGAGAAAGTAGGAGAAAAGGACAGAGATAGTGAGATTAAGAACCGCAACGAATGGAAGAACGCGTTTTAGAGCTGAAATGAAGCCTATCGGCGGCTGGTTTGAAGAGCGGCCATGGAGATGCTACTGATACTTTGGTAATGTTTCGTTGCAGGCCCAGGGACAAGGAAGTTGCTGATGACGACGACGACGATGACGACGACGGCATCCTGGCCCAACTCATTCCTCCCGACAACAGTGCATTGACGGACTGTGAAGCCATCCTTTCCTCTTGTCAGCTCACCACACCAAATGTACGGAGTCACTTCCTATTTTAATTATAATTCCCCAAGCAACATTAAAAGACTTGTCAAAGTCGGAGGCTGACCCCACCTAACCAGTGAATAGATCTGCTAGCCTCTTCGCAGCCACTTTCTTTTTTCTAAGTTTCAGGGATATATAGCTATATACCAGAGATTTTTTACATGTCACGTAACATAATTTCAAATTTAAAAAGATTAATTTTAGTTTATCTAAAAATTATATCTAAATGAAATATATATGTTTTAAAAAATTTATTAACTTTTAAAATTAAAATGAATTGTTGAAAAAAAATCCTAAAAAGCGAGTCCATGGAACCTATGTATATATTGCTTAAACCATAAAAATCTTAGGATAAGTTTCAATTGACTGCTAATTTTTCACTAATTCCGGTTGTCAAACATTGTTTCTTTGATCTAGTTTAGTACATTTTGGCAAAGAGCATGTTTATTTTGATGATACAATCTTAAATATGCTCTTTGCCAAAACTAAAAACAAGTTTGAATAAAAATAGGTCCTCTTATTTATACTCTTGAATCTTAAGAGCCCAGTCAAAATTGAGTACGTCCTTAGTTTAGAGTTTCAATCTAATTGACAATAAAAGGATGAATGATGTTTTAAAGAGGTTACTGGTGCAGTGGATCAGCTTAGACCAAGGTACTATTTTGTGACTTTCTATGAAAGCTTCCATATAAGATTGGTTTGTAAAAGAAGAGGATTTGTGTCTTAACCAAATTAAAACATCCTCTACTTCAAGTTTAGGATTATAGCCTAAAATGTTATCACTGATGGGGAAGAATCTTTCTGAAAAATAAGCAAGAAATTTCAAGTTTCCCCATCCATTATAGGTGCAACCTTGGCATTATTTGGCATTCTTTTTCTTTAAGGTGTTATGGACAAAGAACCTTGTATAGAGGGTTTAGATAGTGCTAGTTGTCAAAAGAAAATGACATATTATTGTCATTACTTTTAATACTCTTAAAATGATTGCATATTGATAAGTATTAATTACTCTATATTTTTAGCATAATTTAGAGATTATTTATCTTGAATTTTGATTATTTCTATAGGACTTAATGTAGTTTATATTTTATTCATAAACCTTATTTTAGCTCTCCCATAAAGAAAGAATGAATTCAAACAAGTTAGAGTCAAGTTTTGAAGTAAGTTTGGAGGAACACGAGTTGAAACTGGTCACATATTAACTAACACGACGCTGGCATGGTACTATGTTCACCTCTATATAGCTTATTAATGCATTTTGCTTATTTGACAATTTGGAATATGAAGTAACATAACCTAAACATTGGCATATGTGACAACATAGTTCTATGTTTAGTATTATGGCACGAACATGGACTCATATTGGTGACCTATATTACTTGTGTTTAGTTACAAAAAAAGAAGCTAAGCAAGTTGTGAAATAACATGAGATTAATATTTTTTAGGGTTTCTTTAGATAAAAAGGAGAGACCGTGATAAACAAAAAGAGAGCCATCTAAGAGGATTGGAGACGAGTCAAAAGGGTGATAAAGATGACTTAAGGAACAAAGGACAACCAGAGGAGATTCAAGAACATATCAAGGAGGAATCAATCTTTAATAAAAGCAAGAAATCTATCAAGATTCAACATCCATAAGAACTCATTCTTATTCTAGAACTTTCTTTTATTATTCATGTTGAGATCATATTTTTAAGCTAGGGGCATTAAAACGGTAAAGGCGATTAGATTTAACTCTTTATTTTAGCTAATTTTCTTTTATTATTATTCAACATATTTTATCCCTTAAGAGCAACCGCTTTTGAGACTTAGCCATTTAATTGATTATAGCCACATTGATAGCCTTTATCTTATTTTTTAAAAAAATTCTCATTATTTTTAAAACTTCAAGGATTTTCATTTATTTGATTGTTTGAAAGTAAGGTTATATTGAAGAATTTTAAAGAAATGGTATGATATTTATATCATTATTGGTACACAGTGAATGTTAATTTGTTTCTTCTCGAGTGTTTCATTATTATAATTTTATACTCTCTAAAGTTACTCAAAGAAGTTCAAAAGTCGAAAATTATATATTGCGAACATATTGCAAAAAATAAAAAATTTGTAATATTTGTTGGAAAGTGAGAAGAATTTTTTTTGCCAATAAAATTATTGTTTGAAAGATATATACTACGAAGAACCATATTTTATTTGATTGCATTTGTGCAAATTTCTTTCAAGATTATTACCTTTTCTAATTATCCCTATTATACCTTTACCTAAGCCTCATTACACCATATTTAAAAGAATTTTTGAATTTTGTTTCTAGTTTACTTGTTAGTGGTAGAGATGTGATTCTATTATAATCTTATGGTTTAAAAATCCTCTTATGTAATGAGTTGAGAGTTTGTTATATTTTCCACCCTAAAACTTTGAGTGCATTGAGTGAATCTTTTGTGAGGGTATAAAATATGTGCTTTTGACTTCAAAAAGATTATTGATGAGGTTGCTATTAATATTGACTTACAAAAGTTGGTTATAGGATAACTTGAGTCTACTTGTATATTGATTTGATTAATATGATATAACATGACAATTTAGGATCTAGATGGACAAATTGAGGTTCGTAAGGGATGGATTTTTTAATTTTAATGATTTGGATTATGATTTTATTGAGAACAAACAAAAGCCTAAGTGTGGGGATGCTTGATAAATGTTTAATAGACTATGTTTTTATGTCTATATTTAATGTGTTTTTCTTATTATTTAAGAGTTTTATGTTATTTTTGGCACTTATTTTATTTCTAAGTGTGTTTTTAGATCTTAATTGCCTTCATGGATCAAAAGGAGAGAAATTGTGTGAAATCAAGGAAGAAACTGAAAGAATTGGAGCTATTTTAGAGGTAATGCTAATGTGATGAAGTGCATGCCTACATGAGCAACATACGCAGTCATGTAAAGGACCGTGTAAGTGATGGTGAACATGTAAACTTGTAGAGTGTAACACAAGCCTTATTTATGCACCTAGGATCAAATGTGAATAGGGATGTCAATCGGCTCGGCCGACCCAGCCTAACCCAGCCCATGTCGCCCGTAGGTTGGTCGGGACAAACCTGGCCCGTCATATATATTTTTTTAAAAAAAGTAAAAAACGACATCATTTCTGAAGGAATAGTCAGGCCACGGGCTGAGGCTCATGCCCAGTTAAGCGGGCCATGGTCGAACTAGCCCGCCCGTGGCCCATTCAAACCGAGTCAGGCCGGTTTTGCCATCCCTAAATGTGAAAGTGAATGAATGACGAAAACACGAGAAATACATGATTTAGCTTTTATAACTTCGAACGAACATTTTAAACTCGAAAATTTCATGTTTTCATAACGACCTTAATGAAAGTCAATCATCAGGATGTCGTTAATGTCTTTTAATCACTTTCTTAATATGTGAATCTCTTGACAAGTTAAAGAATCTGAATGTTAATGATTTGCTTAAATAATTGTAGAAGACCTTAACCTTATATATATAGCATTCATATCGAGCCTCCCCATCACAGGTCCAATGCATGTCCAACTCATACTGATTATGATCTATTTTCTTTGCTAGACTTCAGCCCATTAAATCAAATCTTTCATCGAACTACTTTATTATCTTTTATTAGGATCAAATTTGATTTACTAAACTGTAAATTTATTAAAATCGTAAAAACATTGTTCTTGCCCATGTTTAAGTGACATACACCCTGTGTAAGTCACATTAATGACCATGTCCCGTGCCCATATAAGGTCTTGGAAACATGTAAATTCATGATTTTGAGTTGTTTTTTAGATGTACGGTCACTCACACAGTCGTGTGACTGACTGCATATAATCTAAAAACCTTAATTTTGCACTCTAAAAGGCAATTATAAATTAATTTTGCACTATAAAAGGCAAATATAAAGAGGAGATAAAAGGGAAGCAATTAGAGACAGAGTTAAAGAAAAAGTTAGAGTTTGAGATATAATTCTAAACCTAGAATGATAAAAAAAAAATAAAAAGATTACTTCAAAGATCCAATAGAGATCAAATTTCTATCAAAGTTTACAATAGAGAAAAGGGATATATATATCTTATGGATTATTTTCTTTTTAATTATCCTTTTAAAATTTTGATTTTTCATTTGCTTTCTAGATTTATAAACTAAGTTTGTTTAGTGCCTAGGTATGATAAACCTTAAATAGGGATGGATGTTGTGATTTAATCTTTTATGTAATGCAATTTAATTGATTGATTCGTTGTGATTCAATTATGAATTTTTATTCTTGAACTAATATGTTTATGATATTAGTTCAATATATGATTTCATATGATTGAAATTGAGAAATCCTTTTGTATGAATAGATCTACCATGATTAAAAGGATTTATATGCAAACCTAGAGATAGATGAATATAAAAGGATTGGTAAATATGGATTACACTTTAATAAGTCAACTAGCTCAATTGAGCACAATATAAGTTACTTAATATATGGAACTATGTTCCATTACTATTTAAAATTATACAAACACTAATTCACTATTGTTATCATCGAACATACACAAAAAGGACAAAAAGTATAGATAATAAGGCCATATAGTTCATAAAAATCCATTACTACCAATTTTAATTCTTAAACTAAAATGACCTCCAATTAATAGGAATATAATGGAATAGTGGGAATAACATCCTTTCATCTACCTTATGTATTAAGAGGGATGCAAAAATGAAAAGGCAATCACATTCGACCTTGAACTTAAGTCAAACTTAATTTCCATCCATTTGTGTTTTTATTTTTGAATTTCTAGATATCATTAATGGAACTTGATTAGCATATCTACACAGATGTGAAGGAAAGAATATTTTGTTGAATGTCTAACCTCTGTTAATAATTTTGTTATAACATATGAAATTTCAAATATCACAAATGAAAGTTACTTGCCATGTTAGTTTAAAACTTGGCATTTCCTTGAATCCTTTCTTAGAAGATATAGAAAATAATTTGATATTACAAGCTATACTCCTTATTTGTATATATGGAGTTACCTTTGCAATTCTAGATGTCATATTTATTCATTGATAGCTGATTACAACATGTCATCAATATTGAAAAGAATATTGGTGGGTACATCCAATTCCATAAACAACTTCAAAACATCACTATATAAAAGGATAATATAATTGTCCACACCACTTACAATAACATTTAAATCCAAAATAACTTTCTTATCAAATTACTGTGGTATACAGACAAAGTTGTTGAAGATTCAATCCTTTAATTTTTCAATAAATAGAGTTACAAATATAGCTACAAATATTTAGCACCTATTTTATAATTAAATATTAACCTTTCCAATCTTATTGTTTCACAAATTATATATTTTAGCATCACTTTAACTTCTGCCAATTCATCGTATAGCTCATGCATGTCATCCATGCACTTACCATATTTGAACTTCTTGCTCTCAAACATCAACTTTTTATTCTCAGCATTCACTTGATTTATAATAAATCTGGCCCTTTCATCAGTCTTTTTCCACGTATATGAGAAAATTACATCCCTCTTCCTATAATAAAATGGTAACCTAAATTATTTATTATCAAATAACAATTACTTTATTATTAACAACTCACTTTATTAAGACTGCCTTGCGAAGCACTCAATGCAAACTCAGAAATATGGAAGCGATAAAGATGACCAAATAGATAGATTACCAACTTCACATGCTATGAGTTTGGTTTTAAATTTCGTAACAAACATATTTAATGGCCAACTTCCCCCTGCCGTTAAGGTATGGCTTCCAAATACTAGGCAAAGAAGTAAATGAAAATTCCTATCTGCAAATGATATGGCTGACCACTGTTACGTCAAACTACCTATCTCAGAAATGCGATGAAATCATCACCCATTAGCTGGACTGAGCTTAAAAATCCACCAGATGGATGGATTAGGGAGAAGAGTGGATAGGGCAAAACGACCCTACCATCAACACCGCCTTGGGTCTTTAACTCTTTTGCCGAAGGGTAGGAAACCCAGCAGCAACAGCAGCCACCATAGTATCCACTTAAGCATTTTGTTACGCCGAAGGAACAATTGACTGACAAATACAGTTAAAAATCTCCTTTGGTAGGACAGTCTGATGCTCTATGCCCGGACCGACCACAATTGAAGCAAGTACCTCCAAATTTCCTGTTAAGCAGATACAAAAATGAATCAGCTTCCACACATCAAATAGCATAGGCTGGTGTTTTAAGGATTAAAGAGTTGAAAACATCTAGTTGCTGCAAAATACAACTGGTAGTTTACAACTTCCAACACAATAGTACTGGTAAAGCCTTAAACAGATAAGTGAAAAAGTAATGAAGGCTCCCAAAGTCAAATTCCCAGAAAGGATCTATGCATCTAGAACACAATCAGAAACTGAACCGTGGCTACATCACAGTACCGCACAATTGGATGCCAGAAAGTTTCTCAAATATGCTCTGGTTTGCAACAAGTTTTAACTGACCTTTAGAAAACAACTTGCATTACTCAAAAATCAACTTCATCGATTAGTTTTCACAGTACCCATTTGATTTCCAACAGTAATAGTTGATTAAAATATTTGCCACAGGTAGATAGCACTTTTAAGTCCCTGGATTATTATACAAGGTGTAGTTTATCCCGGTTCATTAAGGCATCAATTCATTTTGTTATTCAGGAAAATCCGCATAGTTATTCCCCTCTCATGCCTGCTCCAGTGCTCCCCATACAAAATGTCACTACTCACTGTTAAATTAACATGCTGCTCCATAATTTTGCTTGTGCAATGAATGAAAATCTAGCTGTAGCAACTGACCAAATAGGACCATTTATTCCAAAACCCCTGACATCAACTTAAAATAGAAGCAGAGAGAAGAGAGGAAGCAAGAACAAGGAAAGAATCAGACCTGTCCCCAGATGATGACCTGCTTGACCTTCGACCACCTATCAACCAATCATCTGCACTACCTCTTGAAGCCCTAGACCAGCTATTCTCATTTCTGAAGCTTCGTCCACCACTTTGTCTACCACGCCTATATGTGCTCTCATCACCATCATCATCAAAATCTCGACCACTTCCCCAACCTCGGGATGATTTGAAACCTCTCTGGCTCCTAGAGCCTCCTCTAGGAGGTCTATCCCTGTTAGAAAACCTACCATAGTAATCACTCGGAGGACCCTCATCTTGCAAAGCTGGCAACTGTTAAAAATTATGAATGCTTTAGTTCTAGGTCAATGCATTATAGGCAAATTTGAGGTCATGAATCATCATATCAGAAACAACTTATGTAACATCTTTGTATGTGGAATGGGCATAATGAGGAACAGTAAAGGCAATTAAATAACCTTAGTTATCTTGGAAATAGTGTTTCCTGGTGGCAATTGCTTATTCAGCAATTCTTTTGCAATCTCCTCGGGTAGATCAAAAACTGCTCCTTGAATCTGTAATAACAAGCACTTCTTTCAGATAAAAAGTGATGCATTAATTAGGTAGCACTTGTAGCTAAAGTGTTCAATATTTTGCAAAAGGCGCACCCTTTCATCTGCAATTATAAATATTTTTCCAACTTCATCAGCTGCTGCAGCATATACATCAGAAAGAAAACCAGTTACAGATCTAGCAGACATATAGCCTCTAGAATAAGATGGATCCCGAGTCAACTGCAGTGTCACCCATCCCTGTAGCACAGAATCCAGTTCAATATAAATAATAGTGCAGGCTGAAGGCAGACTTCCTCATAAAATTCCAAATCCAGAAATGTTACCTGCTCATGGTTAATAAGGGACCGAGATGATGGAGGACGAGAAAAGCCACTTAAATGAGCCAGTGCAGCTGCGAGAGCATTAACTCCTTGCTCATTGATTAATTTTTCAGCTGTTGGAGTGAAAAACTCTAGACTCTCAGGATGCACTCCACTTAGAGTTGCAATAATTTGCTCAGCTGATGACTCCAAAACATCTTCAACAGCAGGTGGACTAACAAACTGAAATCTGCACCCTACATCTCGCTCAAGGGATCTCACTGTCCTCCTTTGGCTGCTTGTAAACATCAGAATAGCAGTACCTTCCTTTCCTGCACGCCCGGTACGACCAGAACGATGCACAAAGGTTTCTGGGTCATTGGGAAGCTCATAGTGGATAACCTAGAGCAAACAACGAAGTTCATGATATTCCCACCACCTATAATATATATCATTCTGGTCACCATAACTAGAGCATTTGAAACATCGAGTATCACAGAGAGGCATGACTCAGACAATATATTTATTGGGAGGAAATTCCAACATTTATTTTCCTATTCCTATCTTATTTAATAAATACAAAATCCAAAACAGAGAAAACTCAAAAGTAAAAATCATATAACCGTATATGCTAAAGATTAAGGAATGAATCAAAGAAACATTACCAAGTCCACGTTAGGGATATCAAGCCCACGAGCTGCAACATCAGTGGCAACAAGCACAGTGAATTTCCCCTGCCTAAAACCATTTAAAGTTCTCTCCCTCTGATGCTGAGATATATCTCCATGCAATGCCTCAGAAGCTATACTATTTGTTAGTGCCGTTGAGACTTCGTCTGCATCTCGTTTAGTCTGCGTGAAAACTATGGTCTTCCCACCTTTTGCATACACCTGAAAGTTACATAATATTTACAGCTTTAGAAATATAGATCGCAGTGCAGCTACACAACGGGTCACTGATGAAGTAATCATATTCCACGCTGAAAAGGATGACCAACACAATGTTACACATGTATCTAATTTAAACTTATATCTCCACAACCTTAACATTTACTACCCATAACATTGCTTAAGAATTATAAAATGATTAAATTACGTACTTTGAACAGTCTATGTCCTTGATAACAGGAAAGGGACTAACTCCTAGTAACTTATGATCATTTAAAGATGATACTCAAAGAAGCCCTGGAACCGAAAACACGATTAGCCTAGTCTTCATAGCTTGTAAGGTCCTCACGCCCAATTTCCCATGGCTAACTACTTTCATATGAGTATCCATGGCATAACTCCTGATCATGAGAAGAGAACTATGTCACACAAGTTCTGATGCTAATTGCATACAGCAATTACGTGATAACTTCATATGTATAGAGTAAAAGATTGGAGTTAGACCTCTTAATGCCATTAAAAACCTTAATATTTCCTTAAACAACCACTAGGATTAAATATATAATTAATTTTAAGCATAACAGGCATCCCAGGCAGGCTCTTCGCCTGTGAAGAAAGTAACAATGTAATCAATAAATTTCACTCAAGGTGATGCTGACACATACTGTTACAAGATCACTAAGAATGCTCCTCTTTGAAGTTGCCGTGGTTGATATGGCATAGAGCTTGATTCCTTCTGCCAGTTTTTCTTCATCTTCACCAACCTACAACAGCTCGCAATGTCAATGATGATATTTTGAGAACAAATGCACGCAAGCATGACAAGGATACAAAACTAAGTTAAAAAGGTAAAATCATTATACCAAATCAATTTGCAAAGGATTGTCCAAATATTTCCTTGCCAATTTCTTCACCCAAGTAGGCATAGTTGCAGAGAAAAGCATGCTTTGTCGCTTGGGTGGAAGATTTTCTAAAATGACTTCCACATCTTCCTCAAATCCAAAAGAAAGCATCTGGTCAGCTTCATCAAGTACCAAATATTCAACTTCACCCAGCCTGAGGCTGTTGCCTTTTATGAGGTCGATAATACGACCAGGAGTCCCAACAACAACATCAACACCACGGGAAAGAGCACTTTGCTGTGTAACATACGAGACTCCACCATAAACGCACACCGTATTCAAGAAGGGAGAAGTTTCTTTGATTTCTTTTTCTACTTGCTTGGCTAACTCCCGAGTAGGCGCCAATACCAAAACTCTAGGAAGCCTACCAGCACGTCTGCAGCAAAGAAATACAAGTGAGGTAGGATAGAGTGAACAAATAGAGTTGAAGAGAAAAGTTGGATTACCTTTTAGAAGACGATAGTTCAGTGTCTTGGGTGAGGCGTTTAATGATTGGGATCCCAAACGCTAATGTTTTGCCAGTCCCTGTCTTGGCACGAGCAATTATATCACGACCTTCTAGTGCGGGGGCCAAAACAGCCCTCTGGCAGTAGTCAAATTCAAAAAAGAAAAAAACTTATAAGCTCATTCATTTTACCATAACAAAGCTAAAGTCTAAAAGTAGAGATAAAAGATACTTGGATGGGGAAAAGGCTAGTAATGCCGCGTTGGCTAAGGCTTTCCACCAGCCGAACGGGCAAACCCAACTTGGAAATGTCAAGCTCATCGGCGTCCAGTGTTGAAGCTTGGGATTGCTCATCGCTCACATCATCTTCATCACTAAAATCGGAAAGGCCGCCATCGAGGCCTTTGAAAGCCTCTTCGCTGAGGATGGAATTCGG
This sequence comes from Erythroxylum panamense, assembly GCA_027123425.1. Lineage (NCBI taxonomy): Eukaryota > Viridiplantae > Streptophyta > Magnoliopsida > Malpighiales > Erythroxylaceae > Erythroxylum > Erythroxylum panamense. The sequence continues at coordinate 20,652,178 of JAOTIZ010000006.1, read as the reverse complement.
GGTGGCTATGGCACAAGGAGCCAACCTCCTCCTCCGCAAACCCTGCTCAGCTGCTGCTACTAGCACCAGTTGCGGTCTCCCTCTTGTAAACCAGTTGTTGTAGGGTGTACAATGGTTGGATAATAATGTCTTTCTCCAACCAAGTTCTAGACTAGGGGTGCACGATACACCTAGCACTGAAGAAGAAACCATTTCCACTGATTATACTATGAATCCAAAGAACGCCCTAAATTCTCTCCTCACAAGACAGACGGACAGATACTTAGGCGGACGTTGAGATAGAGAGAGGGATAAGGCGGCAGCTTCCTTTCTATCTAGTAAAATAGAAACGAGTGAATGAATAAACCTCCACCTCACTTAACATGCTATCCCCTCCCGCTCCTGGATATTAAGCTCATACTTGGAATTAGATATTTCTTCTGGCCTGTATTGTGCACTTTACTCAATGGGTCAAACCGACCCGTTTTCCTTGTACAGCTCAGCTTTTCTTTTTCCCTTCTCACTTATTTATTTTGACTTTTGAGATAATCTTTCAACAATTCATATTTATATAAGAAAATGATCTCTTAAATAAAGAGTAGCTTTAACTCAAAACAATAAATATATAAATGAATAGAAAGAAAAAAAATTTATAATGTTTTGGACTTTTGGTCCCTTAACTTAGCACCTGTTTGTTTCAGCTTTTGGAAGGTTTAAAAGTACTTTTTTCTATTATAAAAGCTATTTTAAGGAAAAAAATGAGTGCTTGGCTGAAAATTTCAAAAGCGTTTTTAAAGTAGAAATAGCTTTTTTAAAAGCCAAAATACAGCTTTTTTAGAAGCTCAAATTTGGAACTTTTCAAAAAAGCCCAAATTTCAGCTTCTTCGGGTAGATGAATTCGTGTCACATACGTATATAACAAATTTTACGTCTTTTCTTTCTTTGGTTTTCTTCTCTAATCACTCACACACGACTCATCATCTCTCACAACGTATCTAGAATGATTTGGTTCCAAATTCCTTGAACATGCAATTTTTTTCGTTTTGTTTTCCATTTCTCAATCTTGAATCCGAATTTGGATTGCATTTCTTTTTAACGATTTGGATTACGCTGGATATTCATTACAGTTAACTCTTCCTTCTGTTATCATCAATTTATTCTTTAGATTTAGGGTTTGAATTTTAGGGATTCTTGTGCCCTATTCCGATTTTAGTCTGTTGTTTTGACTCATAGAAGCGAGTAAATTTATCTTATTTGATTGGCGTCGTTTACTTTTGTTTCATTAATGACTAATCACTTTCTTTTTCGCCATGTTTTTGCAGGTGTTCGTGGTTTTGTAATTTGGTGTTGCAGATAATTTGTTTTGCTGGCTTTCAACAGTATTTATACTCATTTGGGATTGTTACCAACCGCACTTTAGAGGATGGGGCTATGTTGACGTAGTCCATATGAAAATCTGGAACTGGATTTTGTCAAAAAGGCTCTTCCTTTTTCCGATGGGTGTGAGTTATTTAGCAATTTCTGCTGGTTATACAGTTTTAAGTTTCGTGGGTTTAGTATATTGGACAGAGTTATCGTTGGATAAGCTGAGATAAGAGAATTTAATTGGTGGTAGTTTTATAAACCTGGAGAATAGAAACTGAGATTTTGTGTTGGGCCCCGAAATTTTTTCATTTATTTAATTAATTTTTTTATTGATTTATTT
>JAOTIZ010000006.1:20621613-20641146 GCA_027123425.1 Erythroxylum panamense | reverse complement strand
ATGAATGCAGTGCAATCCTATCAGTCTGTCCCAATTTACCATAATACCCTTGCTAACAGTAACGGGATGTTACAGTTCAGCTATAAAACTAGAATGATATCCAAGTGGAAGCTATAAGGTACTTCTCTTCTTTGCTTATCACTTCATAATGTAGCCTTGATACTGACCTTACAAGTATTATCACAAAGAAAGTCACTCTAGAGGATGGTATACTCTTAACTAAACCTATAGAAGACAAATTGAAGATATTGTTTTCAAGATGGATGGTATGAAAGCTCCTAGACCAGATGGGCTAAATGGGTTCTTTTTCCAAAAGTCTTGGATTATCATTAGGACTTATGTTAAATAGGCTGTTCTTGAAATCTTCACCAATGGAAAACTTCTCACGGAAATTAATAGAAGATTCCTATACTTAATTCCTAAAAGAACTCACCCTTCCTCTTTTAGTGACTTGAGGCCATTTTCTTGCACCAATTTTCTATACAAAATCATATCCAAGATTCTTGTTGCTAGATTACAGAAGGTACTCACTCTACTTATTAGTGACAATCAAGGTACTTTCATATGCGATAGACAAATTGGGGAGGACATTCTCATTGTCGCTATTCGGGACCAAATGCTTTTGCTAATTGTACTATCAAAGTTGAATTCTTTAAGACTTTTTATAATGTTAGGTAGAGCTTCCTTTGGAAGGTACTGGAGGCTTATGAATTCCCACTTATATTCATTAATTGGCTGAAAGAATGAATTTCCACTTCTAGCTTTTAAGTATTAATCAGTAGGAGTCCATCTTGTTCGTACTTTGTAGGGAAATTCTAAATTCCATCATCAAGCTTGAAGTGGGGGTTAATCCCAAATTCAAATTCCATGTAAGATACAAGAAACTTGGACTAACCAAATTTTCTTTAGTAGATGATCTTTTTCTTTTTTGCAATGCTAAGCCCAACTCAATGCCAACCTTTATAAAGGCTCTGGATAGATTCAAAAGCTTATCTAGATTGTAGGTTAATTTTAATAAAAGTTAGTTTATCATCTCGAAATCTGCTTTCTCTATTGAATCAAGAATTGCTTCCATTACTGGTATGTCAATGAAGACTCCACCATTGCTTTATTTGGGGCTTCCAATTTCCACTAAGAGGTTAAATTATCATGAATACATTCCACTCATTGAAAAAAATCCATAAACGGATTATTCTTAGGTGAATAAATTCTTATATTATGTGGGGGAGATATTAAATTAATGCTCAATCCCTTATACATCTACTAGAGTTCACATATCTTCTTATCCAAAAAAGTAATCAAGATTGCGGAAAAATTATTCTAGAATTTCCTATGGAATCATTCCAAAGGAAATAAAGGGGCAGTTAAGTTTAAGTGGACAGACATATGTTGTACCAAGGAAGAAGGTGGGGAGGAGGGCGCTGTCCAATCAAGCTCTCATGCTTAAAAGACTATAGTGGATACTGGAAGGCAAAAAATCTCTATTGATTAGGTGGATGCATTCTTACTTTCGCAAAGGTAGATGGAGTTGGGAGACAAGTAAGAGCCATTAAAACTCTTACTTCTTAAATTAACTATTGCATTTAAGGAACTTAGTCCAGGATGATGTTAAGTGTATAGTTGACAATGGGTTTACTTACCACTCTATGGTTTGACAATTGGTCGCTCCAAGGCTCTTTTATTCACCATCTAGCATTATCAATGATCTCTCTCTTCCCCCTATATACTAAGCTCAGTATATTCATTGACGGTAACTCGTGGAAGCTTCCTGCTCATCTTAGTCTACTACAACCACAATATTCTCCAAATTTATCTAGAGAAGATACATTTTATTAGAAGGATCTTCCAACTTTCAAACTATCAAACAAGCTTACTATGGACATGCTTAAATTGAGAAATCCAAAATTCAATTGGAGTATAATCATTTGACACAAAGTTCTTCCCCCCAAGGTATCATTTCTCTTATGGCTTATTATCAGGAAAAGGTTTAATACTACAAATAGACCTTCTTACCTTGACATAACCAGAAGATGCTCTCCATGTTCTACACTTGATGAAACTTTAGATCATCTATTCTTCATATGTTCAGTTTCTAAGTTCATTTGGGAATAAACGAAACTAAAATGCTTATGGTCTGGTTCTTATAACTCTATCTCCATCCTTATTCATTGCCTAGCTACTTAAGCTTCGATTCTTAAGGCTGACAAATTGATCTACTTACTGGTTATGGGATTATATGTGTAAACAATTTGGAAAGAAAGGAATACGAGAAGGTTTAAATCCAAATGCAAAAGTGTAGAAGAACTTATCAATGAGGTTATCAATAGGATTCGAGAAATTATTTTACTGAGGAACCATGCAAATGATTGTAGTTCCACTTTACTCCTCTCTTTAAATCTTTAATATGTGTACTTCTTAAAAAATAGAATTTTGTAGGTATATCCAATGTGCTCTCTATTGTGTTGAGGGATAATCCTATGAACCTCTTTTTGTTGATGTAAATTCCATTATTTATTAATTCATTCCTTTTTCCTTTTTTTTTAAAAAAAAGTCCTTAAAGTTGTCATATGTCTCCCTCATACATATGATCGAGCGAACTTTCAACTCAAGGTCCATCTCAAGTAATCTTTTTGTCTCACATCTGAATCCTGCATCTTGTTTGAGGATTTTCGCCAATGTACACAAATGCATGTTAACTCATCGACAATGCCCGCTTTCCTGACCTACTTGCAAGTCTTTGCCTCGTTTTGTCACTTCAAGTGTTAAACATTGGTTAAGGCTCCCTAATGCTCACACAATTTCATAATTAAGACTTAAGGGTCTAATAGTAGGCTCCTTAATTTGTTTCCTATAGAGAAATGTCTAACATGCGAATTGTGCTACACTTGCGAAAAAGAAAGATGTGTTGTATCCAAATTTCAATATATCCAATTTATCCACACTTACCAATATAGTCAATATCAACTAAAACGTCTCCAATGATACAACAAAACTACTCTTCATTACAATTTTTAAAGAAGAAATGCATTAAAAAGAGAAAGAAAATAAATTTCATGTGTTGATTTATGTTTTTAATACACATTAAGAAGCATAACCTGAGGCACTGGCCTATGAATTAAACATTGGAAACCTGAGAAGCTAACTGTTAGGTATATCTTCTGTCTTTGTGTGTTCACTGCATGCTTCCTTGATGTGCCTTCATCAACAAAAGATTATTAAAAGAAGGGTTGAAACTTATTTTTGCCATGCATATTGGCAATTCAAATAGAAAATCATCGAAGGTATCTTGAAGTTGCAATGTAAGCTAAATTCATCCCACATCAAAATTCTTATATATTTACTTTTTCACATGCGCCCACCTTTCTTAATGTAAAATAAAAATATTTGATGATCGATCTCATTGACTTGCTTTTTCAAGTACCAAAAGCAATTTTAGCAGCTCATACGTACCTTCCTCGAGATCAATTTTTGATACCTATAACCCTATTCAGAAATTAACAATGTAGGTGGATTAATATACTCGAAATCATATTTCTTAAATGTGCTTTAAAATAAATAAAAAAAGAGAACAAATGTGAGATACCTTATTGGTGCCATAGATGTAATCGCAATATGTGAACACTGATGCGAAGTTGCTTTGGCTTTTGCCACCCACGTAGTGATGGTAATCATGATATTCAGCACCTCCAAACAGGGGAACAAACTTCGTAGGACTCCATGGAAATTCATATCTACATCAGTTAACTTCTCATGAATAAATGATGTATGTTTGCGAGTTTCTGTTCTGAGCTATAATAAGCCAGCCGTCGGATGCTTTCATATGAATATTGAGGTAACTTTGTTACAGTAACTCAAATAAGCTTTTCACAAAATTTTAACATATATATGTAGTCGACTATTGTATACATTGATGTTTGCATGCAGTTGCTTATTGAAGGACAATCCAATCCTAATGAATGATGATGTTTTCAGTTGCCTTTTTATGGATAATCCAATCCTAATGCTAGAGCAGCTACATGAAAGAGGTCTGCTACACAAAAAATGGGTTGTCACTAGAAGAGTTCGACGAGACTTACCCGCTATGAGCATAAATTGCTTCCAGTTGCCTCAAAGCAAACCAAAACCAAAAGGTGACTATGTGTCCCGGAACTAACGCGGGACCGATAAATGAAGGAAAGCTAAGGATCAAAATTTCTGCCCAATGTGCATAAGGTGCTGCAGGACCTACTGGGGCAGTGTACTCATGGTGAACGTGGTGGATTTTCTCGTATGCCCATTTGGTATGGAGCCACCTATGAAGCCAGTAACCAACGTAGTCTTCTATAAGGAAATAGATTAATAATTGAGAGAAGACTTCCCAACCACAAGGCAATGGCAAACTAGTTCGGACACCAAACCACTGCAACACATTAAATGAAGATAAGATTTTTATTAATTTTTTTTATCAACTATAATATAAGCATACAGTTCTCTATATATTGTTTTTACCACGCATCAAAGAAGATAAACATACTATTGGATTGAACATGGTCTACAGGTGTAGTGACGATGATAAGATGATAAAAGTACATGAAGGTTGTGTATGAGCAAGCTAAAAGCGTATGATGTCCTATGATAGAGTTGATAACCAAGTGCAAGATATTTGAATACTCACTTTGAGTTCATTATAACATGACATACAAATTAAAATAACCTGTATCCTTTGCATCCTTTATGCAAAAATATCAAGAAATTTATTATATTTACTTTAATCAAATGATTGCAATAATTAGAATAAAATTTTATTAATCTTCAAGATTAAGCGCCTAATTCTATAGATCAAACATATTATTGTGATATTTGTATCTCAGTTATCTTTGTAGGTAAGTATTTTAGGTACTATATAAGTATGACAAAAAATTGTGACTTTTTATGGTTTTTTAGTTTACCAATATAAACTTTGAAGAACAAACTATGTAAATCCCTCAATCTTTTTTCTTTTAATGCTCTTTCTTAATATTTTCTGCTTAGAATGATAACATAGTAACCTTACAACATTTTGACTTGATAATGATAATAAAATCTTTTTTTAGTTCAACCAATGGAAAGAGAAGCTTTGGCTTCTCTTAAGGATAGAGGAGTTCTTCTTATATTTTCCAACGCTCATCTTCTTCCTCCAAGTGTTTTCTTATTTCCTTAGTCCATTCTTATTTGACCCTTCATTTATTTCCTTCTTATCTACTACTTTTGTGCTAGATCTCACCTTATATTCTCTTCCTCACTATTTTTGATGTACATGAGTGAGTGTTTTTTGGCTTCTTAAGGATATTTTGTTTTTTGTTTATGTATATTTCCTTTCATATCCTCTGTTTTATTACTATTTCAGGAATGATTATTAAAACATTTTTCTCTCTAAACTCAATTTCTTTTCTAATTTTCAATTAATGGTCCTTTACACACCTAAACCTAGGCTAAAACCTTCTTTTATGGATCCATTTTTACCCCTGCTTACTCGCCCTACCCTTAACCCTTTGCTTCCTCTAAGCTTCAGCTCTTTGCTTGTTGGTTCTGGCTTGCCCACTATCTAACTTCTCCTTTTTAGGTAAGCTTCGATGAAAATGATCCTTTCTAGATTACTACACCTCTTCCTCCCTTTATTATTAACCCTTATCTCAATTGGAAACCACGAGAGAAGGAGCTAAAAGTTGGTCATCTACCTTGGTTGTCTTCTTCTTAGGGAAGTGTTGGTTGTCTTCTTCTTAGGGAAGTGTCCTTCGTTTTGTATAATCAATAGCTAGGCCACAAATTATCAAAGCTAGGCTCTGGCATGTTAATAGCTTCCCCATCTTTTTATAGCTTTGGAAACTAGGTATTACCATGGAAAACATTAAGTATGAGCTTGTCCCCGTATGGATTAACATTTATAATTTTCCTTTTGAGTATTAATCAACAAGTGGATTGAGTTAATTGGCAAGTTATACGAGTAAGCCTATATGCATAGATGAAATAACTACCTTAAGGAAAAGAATTGGATTGATGAGCTAAAAAATATTTTTCCTTACATTATCTTTGGTTAAAGATTCTATTATAGTGTCTTATCAATGGTAGCCAACCTTGAAGCAATAAGATAAGAAATGGAAAGCCACGAGAAGGAGGTTCCAAAAAGAAGACTACTCAGAACGTATGGGCCTTGAAACTCAACTAGATGCTATTCCTAAAACTAATAATTCTCTAGGCTTTAAGCTAGCTTATAATGTTGATGATAAGGTCCCTAAGGAAATAAGTGCCATTAACTGTAATAAGGTAATGTTTGAATAGCCTATAACTACCACGGGGAATCCAAGTATCCTTGAGTCCAGTGATATGCATGTTGAAGCACCTAGCTATAAAATAATAAACTTATCTCAAGATACGTACCATATATTTGTGGTTCCTCCATTACACTCGCAAATAGCTTCACTTATACTCATTCCAAGTTTGGAGATAAAGAAGATGATCATTAAAGATTTTTGGATTAATAATAGTAGGAAATCTATTGGGAAAAGTAGATCCAAGAAATTGAAAAACCTATCTCCTTCTTTATATCCATAATTTCATGTAATGTGAGAAACATTAATTGTCCTAAAAGATTACAATCCCTAAAGGAATTTATTTTTGAAACAAAACCTATTTTGTTATTAATTTTGGAGTCCAAGCTCAATTTGGATAACTATAATAAGTTGAAAATTTTAGGTAATCAATGCTCATTACTTATAAATTGTCAATATTACTACTATGGATGTATATAGTGGTTAATTTTGGTTTTAGGGTAAAAAATGTCAATTTGCTCCATACTAATGACCAACTTGTACACCTATCAGTCTTCTTTTCCCAAGAGAACATCAATGTTAATGTCTAATTCATATATGATTCTAACTTTTCATTTCAAAGAAATTCTTTCTTGGATAAGCTTGAATGCATTCACTCTTCCATTTAAGTTCCTTGGATTCTCTTATGTGACTTCATTAGTAAACTTTATAATTTAAAAGTTGAGGGTAATGTATGTTTAAGAAATTTTAGTAGGAATTTTAAGGAATTTGTGGAGGAACTAAATATCGCTAATTTGAAACAAAAGAATAATTTCTTTTCAAAGAGCAATAAATAAATTTCAAGTTAGCAGATTAGGGAATAATTGGATTAGGCTCTTATTAATGGAGATTAGATGGCAATGCTCCTTGAAACTATATCCCTTTTTATAAATCCATCATTTTAAAATCACTCTCCAATAATCATCATAAGCATCTTCCCAAAATGTTTAAAGAAGTTCCCTTTTAGATCCAATAATTTTCTTATAAAGGAAGAGGGATATAATGAGGCTATTCTAAGAGGGACGTCTTGCTTTTTCCCTAGTCACAAAGCCTTTATTTATATCAGGAAAGAAGTCTAATGAAAAAAGAGCTTCAATAACTCAATTCTAAAAAGAATAACAATATTTACTTGTTATTAACTTCAACTAAGCTCAAGCTTGTAAAGGGCCTAAAAGAGTTATATAAAGCCCTTAAATACTCTTATAAGACCCATGATAAATAATTAACTCTCTACTTCTATTTTAGTGCTTGCTAACCATAATTATTTGCATAAGTAAAGATGTAGGGTTTTGTGGCTCATCAATGGAGACAAAAAATACTATTTTCTTTTTATAAGCCAATTTTGAAAGAAGGACTACTATCAAAATTATCTCCCTAACAAAGCTCAGTGACAAGATTGTTGTTTCTTAAAATGACCTTAAGAAAGAGGCATTTTCCTTCTCCAAAAACTCATTATGTTTAAGCTTATTCCTCAATGTAAATTCTCAGGTCCTTTATTAATGATTAGATTTTAGATGAAGATAAAGAGATACTGTGAGGCTTTTTAAAGATAAAGATGTTAAGAGAGCAGTGCTTGTACTAAACCCTAATAAGGCCTCAAGTCCTTGTAGACAGTTTTTTTTTAAAAGGAAGGATATGGTAACGAAAGTTATTCTTAAACTTTTAAAAAGAGAGAAGTTGTTGAAAGAGATCAATAAAACTTTCTTTTACCTTATTACCAAAATCTATAATCCTAGCTCTCTTAATAAATACAGACACATATCATGTTATAATATCTCAAATGAAATTGTATCCAAGTTACTAGCATCAAGATTGAAAAGAGCAATGAAGCCTCTGATCAATGATGCTCAAGGTACTTCTATATAAAACAGATTGATTGGGGATAATATCCTAATTTCATAGGAGCTATTTAGGGGTTATAATAGCAAGTACTTACCAAAATTATGCTATTAAGGTTGATTTTCACTAAGCTTTTGACTTTGTTATTTAGGAATTCATTTTACATCTTCTAGAAGTGTTTGGTTTCATTATAAATTTCATTAATTGGATCATAAAATGTGTTATGGGCACCTTCTTCTATGATTTGATCAATGGAGGACTAACAAACATGAGCAAGGAAGGTGTCCATATCTCTTGACATTTTTCATTTTGTCTATGGAAGCTCTTACAAGATCAATAAAGCATAACATAATGCGTTATTTCAACTTTGAGTATCATTTTGAATATAAGAAGTTATGGATTCATTTACAAATGAGTTGCTTTTATTCTTAAGAGAAAATGTTAAGTTAGAGCGTATATTAATGGCTTATATCTACACCTTTAAGGAATTATCTTTTACTTGTATTAAAAGGTTTGGCTTTTAATATAATTAAAAGCTATTTAATTGTTTTAGTTAGTGCTCTTTAACTTATCGATTAGCTTTCCTCTATTATAGGCCCCCAAATTAAGGACCCCCTCTTGCATCTACCTACCTCCACAAGGAAACCACAATTCAAAGAATGCCTTCCTTTAATTAAAAAGGAGCAAAACAAGGCTCAACAATTAGTGTAATAAAGCTTTATCTTTTATAAGGAGATTGCAATTGATCAAATCTATAGTTAAGTTTATTCATATATTTTAGTCTTCCTATAGTTTCCTCTGTAGTGGCCTAACTACAATAATAGTAAAAATAATAAGTTGCTTCCTTTACACTTTTAAACCTTGTAATAGATATAATGCAAAGGTAAGTTGGCTGAAGCTTATAAACTACTAGGTGAAGGAATGTAGGAATCACTCCTATCAATTTAAGCAACAAAGAATTCATAGGGAAAAGAATTTGGAGATTGTAGAAAAATAAGGATGTTTTATGAGTTAGATGGATCCACACGTACTTCTTAAAGTGAAAAAGTTTTTAGAAAATTAGTAATAGACCCTTATATTTTTTGTTCCTTTCCTAACTTCTTACACTAAGAGGTCTATTAATTGGGAATTACAAATGTATTGTAGGAAATGGAGAATTATCTTCTTTATGCTTCCATATTGGATAAAGATAAGATGCATAAGTATCTCAATATATGTCTTATAATCCTAAATAGGTTTCTAAGATATTCTAAGGTGAATATGTGGATTAATTCAAATAAATGGTCCAACTATCCTATTTAAATGTCTCACATCTTCCCTAATTATAATCTAGATCTTGATAAAAATGACTCTTACTAGTGGCTTGGACACACTTTTGGATTTTTCAGTAATTGATTTAGCAAAGAATTGTTTAAAACTAGAGGGACAAAATAAGCCTAAAACAATACAGTTTAGAGTAAAAATCTATTACCAAAAGTTTTCTTTTTCTTTTGGCTAGTAGATAGAAGTATGTTAGCCACACTTGATAGATTGAATCACCTCAAGTTGCCTAGTACCTATTTCTTATGTAAAATTCACTATAAATTGTTAGTATTTTTTTTTGTAGCTACTTTAGTGATATTTGGGATAACATTTTAGCTATATGGCAACTTATAAATTCTATAGCTAATTATAATGAATTCTTAGATTGGCTAGGCTTAGATAGGACCATTCTTAAGGGAAATAGAGTATTTTATCTAATAGCCACTGGGTTTATAAAACAACCAATTTTTTAGGGAGTTGGAAGTGAAGGGCAAGTTTCAATAGAACTTATGCATTGAATAATGGAGTAACTCTTGCTTAATAAGTATATGAGAGAGTATAGTGATGTAATATCTTTAGCTTGGAGATTGGATGTTAGTTAATCTTATTTCTAGTTTAGAATGTGAATGAACTAAATTATAATACTTTAACGAATCCCAAGGATTACACTTATTGCATTGCTCTTTTTTGGTCAAAGTTGTTAGTGGCATAAGATTTGGCTAAAAGAATGGTAATTTTCTCGTAGATGTAAGTTAGCTTAGCGTGGTTTATACATGTAAAAAACAATGTTGCTTTTATTTAAGACCTATAACCTTATTTTACTACTTTTTTTCTATTAATCTAATTTTAAATTTTTTCCCTATAATATGATCAAAATTTTTATCCTACTATTATTATAGTTAATGTGGTTTATTTTTGAAAATATTGTGTTAAATATCATTTTATGTTTAGAATAATGAAACTTTTATAGTGTAGAATAGTGTTTATGATGTAATCATTAGTTATTAAGGAATAAAATTGCTATTCTTAATGGGTTTAAAAAATCAAAGGCATATAACCTTTATATACATAACGTTGTTATTTCATTAGGATGTATAAGATAAATGTTACATGTTCAGTGTATTATAGATATTCTTCATAAGAAAAATGCTATTTATATAATGGATAAGCTTCATATAGTTAAGATTATGAGAAAATCATTATGTGCGCGTTATATGTTATTAGTCCTCCTTATAGTTATGATTTCTACCAAGAATGAGCTTGTCGTAAAGCCAATGAAAGGAATATGAAGCTAACTCTTTAGTCATAAAATCAACAATTTGATCAGATAAAGAAAAATGCTTGATGAAGAGACCATTTTTAGTAACCAAATCATAAAAGAGGGAGTCAATCTTGATATTCTTTACTTAAGAATAAGAGAGTAGATCTACATTAAGAAATTTATCATTAAGATTGTCACACTATAAAGTATGTTTGATGTAGAACATGCTTATGTCACTAAATTGTGAGGTGATCTAATATAATTTTGTAATGACAAGAGCAATACTCTGAAACTTAACTTATGTATTGGGCCTAACAACTACAGGTTATTCTTGGTACTTCAAGAAATCATAATATAACCAAGGAAGCTAAAATAGTTAGAGGTTAAATGATGATCATTAGAAAAACCAACCCAATTAACATCATAAGACTCCTATATGGTTAGTGCTATAGTTGTAGTTACGTGAGGGCCATATGAGGGAATGGTACTAAGATACTATATAATCAGTTTAGTTACAATCCAGTGAATATAGGTAGGATGAGGAAGAGGATGGCCATGATTTTAAAAAGAGGAAGGGTAGGGTCTATAGGTGTGTTAACAAGTTTAGAGTAGTCAAAGTATGTATGAAGAAGGAAATTCCTAATGGATTGGATTTAGGTTAACAAGAAATCCAATGATTGTGGTTATGGCCATAATGCCAAGGAAGTGATAAGCAAGACTTAAGTTTGTAAAGTTGAAAGTAGTGTTAAGGTCATGTATAAGTGGGTTAATGAATAAAGTGAATGTATCTAATATACAATCGATATAGACTAAAAGTAAGAATGTGTGAGACAAAGTAATGTGAAGGAAAAGATATGTGTCAAATTATGAGAAAGTAAAATTGAGATAATAAACTTTTTGAATTAAATGATGAAACCAAACACGAGGCTTGTTTAAGATAATAAAGGGATTTGTGAAGGTGAAAAATATAGTAAGGTGATGGGGATCAATAAAGCTAGGAACCTAATATAGAAACACTAGGGATTATCAAGATTCCATTTAATATGCAAGACTCGTTTATAATTGATAATGTTAATATATGATATTAGAGAAATAAGAGTCTTCATTTGATTACAATGAGGATCATTGAACTCATTAAGTATAACTTATAACCAATGCAAAAAAATTTATGCTTACGAAAAGGACTTAGGGCTAAAATCATGAGGATTATGATTGTTAACAAAATAAGTGATATAATTTGAAAAATTTTTGAGGGATGTGTCCATGATCATAGGATAAGGACATGGTAACAAAGATGTAAGAGTATGATGTGATCAAGAAGTTGAAGAAGTAAGGCAAGAATCTATATTGAAGGGAAAAGGTAGTGTTATTGTAGAAGATGAAGAGGGAGAGGGAGTGAGAGAGGTGATTTATCATAGTGAAAGTCATTTTAAAGAAAGTGAACATGACAAGGGCTATAAAGCTTGGACGTGTGAGGGTCAAAACATCATTGTCCTTTATATTAAAAAGAATAACTAAGGAAAACATATGATATAAATTTTGGGATAAGTTTATCTATCCAATTGGAATTTAGAAAAGAGAAATAAGTACGTCCAAATGCATGAAGTTGAGAAGTGTTTAGTTTGGTGAGAAGAAGTATCCCATGTAGGGACTTTAAATGAAGAACAAGAGTGTGAAACAAATTAATAAATTATATAGAATTAGAGAAGGCTTGAAATTAGAAGTATTTGGGAAGAGAGGCTTGGAGAAGAAGAATGAGGTCAATTTTAGGATATGATGGATTTCGCATATAGCGAGGCTATTTTGATATGGAGTAAGAGGAAAAGACATATAATAGGCGATGTTATATTGAGTAAACACCCTTTTGATGAGTTAATATGCTCTATCACATTGTCAAGTATTAATAGTGGTGGAGATCAAAGTTTCTACATCAATTTTAAAATTTGAAAATAAGAAAGAGTATGAGATTTTTTACTATGAGAAATATCCATATATAGTAACTAAAATCATTAATAAAATGATAAAATATCAATACTTAGAAATGGAAAGCAATAGGAAAGGCTCTTAAATTTCACAGTGAATAAGTTGTAAAGATTTGTATATCGACAAAAAGATAATGACAAAAAATCTTAGTACTTTTTTCTTGAAGACATGAGATATAAGAATTAAGGACATTTAACTTAACAAAAAATTGAGATAAATGAGAAAATGTAGACCAAAAGGATGATCAAGACGTTGATTTTAGAGATTGAGTAAAGTAGGAGTGATTGTGAAACAATAAGATTAATGAAATTCATAGGAATTTTTTGTTAAAAATTAATCTAAAAATTATAGGAAGTTATGAAGAAAATTAATTTAGGAAGTATAGGAAAGTGTGTAAAAATTAATTTAGAAAGCCTAGGAAAATGCAATTAATTTAGAAAAATATCTTATATGAATTCTAAGTCCAAATGATAGAAGCTAGGAAGTCAAATAAATACTTGTAAAAATATCTAGAATATTTTGGAAGTCACCACTCACTTCTTACGATAAGCTTGAAATGTAAGCCACCGGAGTAAGAAGCAAAGCATTATAAACATATTGTAAGCTAAACCAATGAAATTTTTTTTGTACAAATCCTTCATTTGCCCTCTCACATCCTCAAAGTCTAACAATGTTATCAGAGTAATGTTGGTCCTTCTTAATGGCTTTCCTTGGTTCACCTAATTTCAACCTTTAAATGGTCCTAAACCTTAATTCCCATTTTTAATAGGGAAGTGCATAATTATTGGAGTATCCAAATGAAGACATCTTACAAGACTTATGGGATGTTATAAAGAATGGATATGAAGTCCTGACAAGCTAAGAAGGATTGGCTATATAGACATATATATTATAAAAGGAGTATGGGAAAAATAAGTAACATGATGCGAAGGCCTTTTTATCATCAAACAAGAGGATTTTTTGAAGAATTATGAAGTAGGCAGTGCAAAAAGGGTATGAAAGACACTAAAAAATGAATTCAAAGGCATAGAGAAGGTAATATTCATCAAACTATAATCCTCACATAAAGATTTTAACATACTGCTAATGTGGGAAGACAAATCATTATAATCTTTCTTCTCTTTGTATTTATAATATCTTCAACCAAATTAGAATTTATGGGGGCACAATATAAGATAAGAAAATACAAAATATTACGATTTTTTCTTGCAAAATATGATCATATTATGGCTGCTTTAGAAGAATAAAAAGATTTATCAAAACTGCCTTTGGTGGAATTAATGGTCTCTCTAGAAGCTCATAAAGCTAGACTATAAAGATTCGAGATGCCATTAGAGAAAGCATTCTAAACACACATAAATATCTCCAAAATGATGGACATAAGAAAAATAGCCACGATAAAAATTCTCAAAGAAAAAAACCACTTACTAACTGTGATATGGGAAGAGGAATGTAAAAGAGCATTGATACATCAAGCTCCTATTGCAAATTATGCAAGAAAAATGATTACGACACAAAAGATTGTCGGAATAAATGTAAAAGATGCAAAAGGTACCTTCATTATGAGAAAGATTATTGGTACCAATAAAAGGAATAATCAAATATCTCAAAACATAATGAATCTTTTGATCTTCATAAGAATAAATGGATGTTTGATACATTGATAGTGGTTGTTTAAACCATATGACAATAATAAAATTTGCTTTGTGCTGCCATATGAAAGTGTTAAATCCTAAGTTACACTTAGTGATGAAAATATACGCACTATTGAAGGAAAAGACACTACTACTGTTAGATCCCAAGACAATAACAAAAAGTAAATCCTAATATTCTCTATATGTTAGGCCTTGCTCAAAATTTATTAAGTTTAGGCCAATTGATTTAAAAAAATTATAAAGTCATCTTTGATGATAATATAAGCATCATTATTGACAAGAAGAAAGGTCTAGTCATGTCTTCTATCAAATGGTCCCTAACAAGGCCTTTTTTGTGGAGATTCCATTTAGGAAAAAATTGCATTGAGATGCAAGAAAATGGATGAATCCCTATTGTGGCACTTGAGATATGGTCATCTGAATTCAATGGCCTTAAACTTTTAAAGAAAAAGAACATGATGCTTGTGCTTCCTTCTATTTCTTCTAAAAACAAACTCTGTGAAGGTTTCATTTATGGAAAAATGCATAGGATTCCATTTTCAAAAACATCTTTAAGAGCTAAGACTCCTTTTTAGTTGGTGCATATTGACATCCATCAAAAACAACTAGTGTTAGAGGAAAAAGATATTTTCTTCTCTTTGTCAATGATTGGATGCCAATGATATTGATGTATTTCATCCAAAAATGTTTTGATCCATTCGCTTACTTAAAGAGGTAGAAGGCCTTAGCATAAAAACAATATAGGCGTTCTCTTAAAATCTTGAGAACTGATCATGGTGGAGTATTTAGTAGCCATAGGTTCATCATTTTTTATAAGGAACAAGGCATAAAAAATGAGCTAATTGTTTCATATACTCCACAACAAAATAATGTTGCCAAAAGGAAGAATGGAACCATTGTCGAGATGGCTTAATCAATGCTATAAGGTAAGAATCTACCAAAAAAATCTGTGGGCAGAAGTAGTTAAAGCTATAATACATTCTAAATCGTTCTCCTAGTAAGGTAGTTTTAAGTATGACTCCTTATAAAGCATGGTTGAAAAGAAATCCAGTAGTTGACCATTTTAAAGTTTTTTTATGTGTACTATATTCCAAAAGGGAATAGAGAGAAGTTAGATGAAAAAAGAGAAAAGTGCATTTTTATTGGCTACAGTGAGCAATCAAAAGGCGATCGATTATGCAAGTTAAAAAAACAACTAATAATTTTAAAAGACATCATATTCAACTAAAGAGTAAGCTGACAATGGAATGTTGAAGTCATAGAAGGAGTCAAGCTTTATAAAAAATTCAATGAGTTGCAGAAAGCAAGTGATCTAAGCCTGAGCACACCGTTACCATCATTAGCACAATATGATCAACAACATCAAAAAGAAGAAAATCAAGTCGAGGAAGAAGTACCTTAACTCTGACAATCAATAGGTTAATGAAAAACAAATCTAAGAATATGAAAAAACTACTAAAGAAGAAATTTGGAGAAAAGCCATAAATGAGGAAAATAAAATGATTGAGAAAAATGGTATGTGGGAAATCACATAAAAGACAAAATAAAAAGAAGTAAATGGGTTTACAAAATCAAATACAATAGGGATGGAGCCATTCAGAAACACAAAGCTCAATTTATCTTTGAAGGCCACTCAAAACAGCTAGTTATTAACTTCAGTAAGACTTTCTCTCCAGTTGTTTACATAGAAACAATAAAAGTAGTGTTAGTCTTAGTTATGCAGCTAAATCTTCAAGTATATCAATTATATGTGAAATAATCTTTCCTAAATGGAGAAATTAAAGATGAAGTCTATATGGAGCAATCAGAAGGGTACAACATTCAAGGGAAAAATGATACAATGTATTAGTTGAAAAGAAATTATATGGAGTTAGACAAGCTCTCTGAGCATTGAATAGTAAGGTTGAAAAATATCTTATAGAGTATGGGTCTACTAAAATTCCAAATGAGCCATCACTATACTATCTTAGGATGCAAGTCAAAGAGGAGCCTAGATGAATCTTTATATCACAAGAAAAGTACACGGATGACCTATTAAAGAAATTTGACATGAAAGAATGTAAATCACTTGCCACACATATTACACTGAATGAAAAGTTGTACAAGAATAATAAACAAGTGAAAGTTGATGCAACAATATACAAAATCCTATTTTTTTCTTGGCACTAAGGCACTATCGGGCAAAGAGACAGTGCACAAAGCTCCTTGCTTTGTGAGAGTCATCAATTATACTCAACCTTCCCTTTGTTTTTTACAAAGAGGCCATTGCTATGACTTGAACCCATAACTTTTTGGTTACAAAAGAGTAACCTTACCGTTAGCACCAAGACTATTGCACTATCTTCTAATGAAGAAGAATATGTAGTTGCAACAAATGCTACATATCAAGCTATATGGTTTAGAAGAGTTTTAGAAGATCTACAATAAGACATGCAGGATCTAATAATAATTCATTGTTATAATATGTTAACCATTACAATGACAAAAAATTTAGTATTTCATGGGCAAACAAAGAATATTGAGATAAGGCACAACTTCATCAAAGAGCTCATAGACAAAGAGAGATCAGGATGGAATTTCGCAAGACCAATAACTAATTAACAGATATCTTCACTCAGATAGTCTTAGTAGAAAAGTTCACTAAATTGGTGAATAATCAAAATATTAGTAAGGTGAAGTGGATAAGTATGTCCATTATTGATAATCACTTTGGATTATCATAAGAGGTTACAAAATCCATAAGTTGGAGATCAAGTATCATATGAGCAATTGCAGTAATATAAGGTAACCAATTAATAAAATTACTTTAAGCAAGTTACAAACTATTAGGATTAGCCTTGATATTCATGGAAGAAAATACTATGGTGAGAGTATTAGGATCATGACGGGGGCCATTTTTAATTAATTTGACATTGGGATGGATGTTTATTGGATTTGTCAAAATTTGAATCAGCTTGAATTAGAGGCTTGGTTAGGAGTTTATGTTGGATAAGGGACTAGGATGGAGCTGGCTAGAGAAAGGGCCTGATTAGGCTGGGCTAAATAAGGGTACTAGTGAGGAAAATTAAATGTAGAACCATGTTGAGACCCAACCTACCAAGAGTTTGTATAAGGTACAAAATCATTCAGGCTTTGTATGTCTCTATACAACCTGCGAGAGTCGCATTTGCCACTATTGCCAGTTAAGGGATTTCAACCATAGGAAAAAGTAGCAAATGGTAGGAGAGGAGGTGCTACTCGCTGATAAGGATCGTAGTTTAAAGAATAGTGGAGTCTTGATGTTCGATGGTGGTGATGAAGGATTTGTATTCTACATGCAAGTCATTTAATGTGAAGAGGATAAGATCCTCCTATGAGATATTGTCATTGATGGCTGCAAGTTTATCAGTAGTGTTAGGGACGGAGGAGAGGAAGTTAGTGATAGGTGTAGATCATTTTTCAACGTATAAATATTTCATCAGAAAAAGAAAGATCAGTGTCAAAGACCCTTAGTAGTGATGCGAGAGTGTTGTAAATGTAGTCAAAGAGATTAGGAGTGATTAAGATTGCTTCAAACTATTTTCTAAAACAAGGTAATTCGTAGAATCCAAAAGCATTGTTAAAAATCGACAATTTAATTGAATCCCAACATAGAAGAATATTGCTCTATTTCATAGTTTCGTCAAGCACACATGCAAAGCAGTCCAAAAACAAAAATTGTATATATAATGAAACAGTCATCAAGCACACATCCAGGGGAACAAAACTATATATATATACAACATACCTTCATAGTATCATAAGAAAACAGTTGCAGGGGTCCAAAAACAAGAAAAGAACTGACAACGACGTCTTTGTAGCATTTTAGCATGCCTGAGAACGATATCTTGATTCTGGGTTGAATTTTGTACTTGGTCAATTTCTTCCACTGAATCAGATCAATCAGAATGTATGGTAGAGAAAAGAGAGAGTAGAAGAAGAAAAAGAACAGGAAGTTGTGAAAATCAAGAATAAGATCAGATTTATTTGCGGAGTAAGAGAACCACAATTTCTCAGCAACAGAAAGCTCTGTTCCTAGAGCTGTCTCTGCCTGTTGCATGCTATGATATGGCAGCATTTTCAAGAGAGAGATCAGAGTGGAGAAAATGTTTAGAAGAAAGACAGGCAACGAAGGTCGGATGGCGCCATTGAAAACGGTCCAGTTCAACATTTAAAGGAAGCAAAGAACAATTATTCATTATTGTTTTTTGCCAAATGTAGAGTAGTCGTACATTACTGGTTAAGTTAGGGAGTAAATTGCAAGAATTCAGACTTCTACACAATCAGGCTTAGGCCATCGCACCACTTCCGACAAATTCGTTTACGCTACCACTTTGAAATGTTTCTAGCTACTCACACCATTGTTCATTGTCAACGCCAAGGATTGCATTTCATTATTCAGTACTCAACATAGCATTGGTGATCGCACCATATACTAATATCTTCGACAGGTTGTGCTTTTGACCTTCTTAAGTTTTTTCTTTTTGAAAGATAAACCTTCCTAGGTTTATCGGGACATAGCTGGCAATTACAAATTGACTTTCATATTTTATGTGATAATATTAATAAATCACAAGCGACGCTACCAATTTCAGAAAAAATAGAATTAATTAATAAAGAAAAAAGAGCCATACAAGCTTAAAAACAAGAGGGGTTACCCCTATCTACCTTGCCTTTGAAGGCAAAGCTTTAAGAACAAGAAAAAAACGGTAAAAATAAATGCAGAAAAGTTTACACTAAAGATTAAGTAAGAACAAGAAAAACACGGTAAAAATAAATGCAGAAAAGTTCACACTAAAGATTACGTGAAAAACGTATATTTGAACTAGAAGTCAAGTGTAGGTTCTTCATCAAAATGAGTTTCCAAACTTCAATGATGATCATTAATATCAAAGCTTCCTTTGAAGAAGATTTACTGGCAACACGTCTCATAATGCATTCTCTCTGGTTCTGCCGGATTCTGACGAGACTGAACGTTACCGTTTGAATCCATGAGGTTGATTTGTCCCGAGTTTGAAGATTCCTGCAAAACAAAGAAGGCACGTCTGGGGTCGTTTTCCGATTAGCCCCTTCGACGCTCAAGTAAGTCTTTTGGTGAAGGTAGGGTTGCCGAAAAGCCAATGAGAGCTAGGTTATGAGTTGCGTACCT
>JAOTIZ010000006.1:20609524-20621513 GCA_027123425.1 Erythroxylum panamense | reverse complement strand
CCTCTTACCACTGAGCTACGTAGCCCAGTGGTAAGAGGCGTGGCCCTGAGGCTAACAAAACCCTTTGGTTAGGGGTTCGAGTCGCAACCTCACCCTGGCAGATCAAAGGGCACAATACTTGGACTGCGGGGGACACCCTCTCCACTCTCCAAAGATGTAGATACAATTGTCGAGTGCGAGAGTATGAATACGAGATCTAATTTTGAGTAGGCGGTTTGAGTTAAGATTCTATGTGTAATATCTATGAGAGAGTCCCCGGCCCATATCAGACTGTGAATATTTAGCAGCAACATAATCCTAAATGGAGATATTAAAGGGACATTCGAATAGAAGATGGTTCCGTGATTTATCATGCAATGAGCACTTCAGGCATGATTTATCAACTTGCAAGTAAGACATTCTATCAGCGGTGGTTAGCTTGTTATATATTGTCAACTAGAAAATAAAAGAAATTATTAGAGTTAAAACCTTACTCCATATTGTCTTGAACTATGATACCTTGTCACATCGTCTATATAACAAATTAACCATAGTTTTGTTGGTAAGGTTACTGAGTGGTATATCCTCCCATAAAACAGATGTCAGATGAGTGTATATCAGGGGGATATCCAGGCTGGAGATGCTACAGACAACGTGGAAAGTTCCAGAAATTACCATTAATGAATAAGCAAATCCTAGTGTTACGAAAGTACAGTGAAGAAATATGCAAATGTTAAGGAGAGTGAATCGGTGGACCAAGGCCTAACCAATTATCATACCATAGTGAAACCAATCTATTATTGTCTATCTTACAAGAGACCTTCTGTTGGACTGTATCTCTTAGTTTCAGAAGCAGAGTGAGGAAGTGGGAGTGTGAGGCCTTTGGCTTGATATCCCATATGCAATTGCCCTTGAGGACGTAAGAATGTAACTATTTAATCCAAAGAGTGTTTTTGTCCTCCAAAATCCACTAGAACCTCTTAGGAATCAAAGCCTAATTTGTGGTTTTGATGGATAAAATGTTGAGACCACCTTCTTCTTTCATATAACAAAGGTCAGACCAACTAACCTTAGCTACTCCAGGTAACCATTCTAGTGGCTTCTAAAAAGGATCTTAGAGTCCTTTCAATCAATTTGATGATGCTTTGAGATAAGAAAAAATGGGAACTCTAATAAACATACAAAGAGTTGAGGACTGATTTAATAAGCTACCACTTACCACATAGGAGACGGATTTATTCACCCAAGATTTGACTCACTTCTGAATCCTTTTTAAAAGAGGACTTAGGAGACGGATTTATTCACCCAAGATTTGACTCACTTCTGAATCCTTTTTAAAAGAGGACTGCATTCGAAATTATTGAGCCTCTTTGTCAACATTGGGAGACCAAGATAAAGTAGTGGGGGAGACATAAGTTGCATTCCAAAGAGTAAGCACTTTTGGATAGGAGAAAGTGACTCTTATGTAGGTTGATTTGCAGACCCGAGAATTGCCTAAAAGTTTCAAAAACTTGCAAGTAAGAGTGGATTGAATCCAGGTTACCCTTGTAAAAGAGAAGAAGATCATCTACAAGCAGAGGTTAGCTAGGTCAATTTTTAAAATTTTTACATGGTGCTTGAATCTAGGATTATAGAGGTCCTTATGCTTAATTACATAATTTCATATGTTTCAGGACAATAAAAACCTTTTTGGCACTCCAAGAAAAAATAAATAATTTGATAAGACTATCTTATCTTATCTCTAAAATTACAATGAAGAGTAAGGAATTTTGTAATGTAGTAAAATTGGATCTGAAAAAAGAAAAAACAAAGAGATGTTAATTATTAGATTGTTTTCTAATAACTTATGTCAAGGCCCCTAACTTTATAATACTTTCTTTTCCAAAAAAATCATATAAAACTGAATTCATTAAGATATCTACATTTAATCAAAAAATTCATATAAAACTGACTATGAGTGATTGTGTGGTAGCTGAAATCGTATTCATCCCATTACGGAAAACATATGTTATTAGGGATGTAAGAGAAGCTTGACATAAATAAAAAAGAATTATAACGTTGATCAGAGAGCAGCTACTCGCGACAAGGGATATTAATGGCTGTACCAAAGTCTCTTGTATGTTTGGAGAATTTAATTAGCAAAACACTCACTTCTGAAGGTATCAAAATGGTTAAAAAATGAATCCCAATTGAGAGAAAGGCACACGTAGCAATAAGAAAATTAGTGTATTTACATCCATTCCTAACCTTATTTTGTTATCTAAAAACCTTTTTCTAATCCATTTGTAACTAATTTGTTGACATACTTATATTTCTAAACATTGAGAAAATGATTGAACATTTTTTAATTATCCTGGTACACTACAACAAAAAGAACCTTTGGCTATAAAGAAAATTGTAGCTAAAGGTTCGAAAATTGTCGTTAATATTCATTAGTGACAATTTATTAGTCTCACCAAAAACGCCGCTAAATCTCAGTAGCTAAAAACTATAGGCGCCATTTTCACTAATCATCGCTATGTTTTATTTTTGTAGCAAAAAACTATTAGCGACGTTTTGATAAATCGTCGCCATTATAATTTAGCTATGCTTAGTTTTCGTAGGTAAAAACTGCTAGCTATGTTTCCAAAAATGTAATCAAAAGTTTGTAGTTGCGTTTTAAATATTTTAAGCTACAGAAACGTAGCCAAATTGTTGTAGCTACATTTTGTAAAATGTAGTCAAATTTTTAATCTACATTTTAACAGAATATTATACCATGTTGAAGTATAATTATTTGTTACATTTTTAATCCATATTATTATATATAATATTTAGATTTTTTGTTGTTAATTTATTATACAAAAATAATTGATAATTTGAAGCATTGTATATAAAAAAATAAAATATCATTAAACTTCTTTGTCTTCAAGATTTTAATTAGAACTTCAACAATACTTATATACAAAATAATAAATATAAAGATTAGTTTGCAAAATATATTACAAATCGTTCAGCCCATTGCATCTTCTTCAAATCTGTAATCTGAGAAAAAGTATTAAATTTAAATTATAACTGTAACATACCACTCTCATAGAGCATATGCCAACGTATTGACGATTATTCGAGAACATACTCTACAAGGATGGCACGTTAAGACGATCACATTATCACATTTTAAGGTATCAAATATAAAAAACATTTCAAACATTCATTTTGAATAATTTAATTCACAATCATATTAAATCACGAATGTCATTACGCTTGAGAGTTCACATATACATTTGACAATAGGTGAGAAATGCTATTCTTGATGCATGAATAGAGACATCTGTAGGTACAACTGATCCCAACCACTAACTCATGTCCAATTGTAGTAGTTATTCTCTAATTAGTTTAACTAGATCTCCTCTAAACTTGAAAATCAACATTGCAATTTTGATGAGTTTTCGAACTCATTGAGTGAACCATCATCAATATATTCACTCAAGTCAGATACACAGAGACAAGTCATATCCTAATTCAACAAGTATTACATATCATCTAGTATTGAATATCACATCACATTTCATCATACCTTATCAAGTACATCAAGATTATGATACTCTCATAAGTATATTAGGTAAGCTAATATTTCATATCACAACACATCCTCATTTACTTTTCAACTGTATTTCAAACATTTCGATAATTCATTTCAATTCATTCATATGATACATATAAGGATGTATATGCAAATGCACATGTGACTCCATTTTATTTTTGCTTTGTTATGATCGAGTGCCTATTTACTATCTCATATCTGTTGTGGATATTGAGCTCATTTTATTTACTATCTTGTATATGTTTTAGATACTAGGCTTAATATTAACTGAACCTGTGGCTCTTTGTGTACAATCCTGAGCTTAAAGCTCTTTTTCATGTTGTTCACTATGATCACAACTCCTTTATTTGATCATGCATATCAATGTTATGGAATGCATCAATTCACAGAATATGTTATCAATACTTTTCATTCAATGTTCTCATATCATTTATCACATTATTCAGACCTGAGTATGGAATTCAACATTCAATTGGGTACACATTCCATATTACACATACAATTTGAAAATACTTCCATATGCAGTCCCAAGTATCAAACTCCTCAAGCCAACAATGTCTGGAATCATAGCAATCATATAAGTAATAGTTCAATAACTGAAAGTTAACCAAAAACAATTTAATCATAATGAGAAACATCTAGGTTAACTCACAGTACGCTCCATATAAGCTATTACCTTGATGATTTGACAATGTATGGATGTTAACAATCAACTTATGTTTCTATCTTAATGCAATACACACATATTTTACACATCAAGTTATCAATTATATGATTATTCAATCATTCACATGTATATATATATTCAATGCATGCTCAATTGACTTTCCAGGTATGTATTAATATATAAAGATATTGATTGTACTTATACACTTTCCGATCATTCAAAATTTATAGCTTGTAAAGTACCATTTTGCAATTAGGTTACCTTATGTGAAAATTTTAATTCCTTTAACAACTTATAATTTCTAGATTTCAATAAATTGATATCAAGACAATCCATTCCTTAAGTTATGACATCAATTAACAACCTAAACTTATTAAACCCTTAACCAATGAATCAAGCAACAATTTAGGTTTATTTCAAGCCCCAATCAAGTCTAAATACACCAATGTAAAGTGACTTATCCTTATATGGTTCAACAATTACACAAAACAGAAGTTTTTAATTTCAAAGCATTGCCCATGATTGTGGGAAGGAGCTAATGCAACTGTCCATGATCGTGGGATGAGTGAACCAAATGTGCACTATCCATTTTCCTTTAAATTTCCTAGATTCTAACACCTTTATAATATTCCATTAATTATACCTCAATTATACCTTAATTATATGCCAATTCCTCATCAATTTTTGCTCCAATTCTAACTTAAAATCATTCATTTGGCAGCTTATAAACTATTGTCTTTCATGTATGCAAAAACAAAATAGAAACTATCATTCATGCATCATTTTCCAGCACTTATTTCACTATAATATCACCATCAATCCATCTCTAATTCAGTCATCATCAAGTTCTATCACAACATGCCACAAATAATAATACTTTACTTACTTTTTTAGCTCAAATTCCACCTCAATGATCAAGCTAACCTAACCCTCTATGCATGCAAGATCATCCAAGTACAAGATGGGAGTATAATGATTTCAACAAAGGCAAAGAGATGATAGTAGATTATAGTTATCTTTTAGCATAATCTTATATAGATCTTGAAGCGACTATGAAAAGAAGTAAAGCAAAATTTCAAAGCTGTGAGGGTTATGTGTGTATTTTGGTAATGTGAGGGGGGAAGAAGAATGAATTATAGCAGAAACATCTAAGGAAAGACTGTCGTATATGTGTGTCATTAGATGAGTTAAGATAAGTGTCTCCTTCTTTAAAGACACTTGTTCTATAAGGAAGTAAGCTACATGTCTTCTCCTTAAATGGTACACAAGTCCTTCTGTTTGGCTGTCAATTGTCACTTAAATGTATTGCCATTTGTCACTCAAACTCTAAGCCATTTGTCACTTAATTTTTCATGCCAAATGTCATTCATTTTATAAGCTTGGTCATCCTAGTTTTCCATGTAACAACTTGTCTTGCCACTTGACATCTTCCCTAGACTAAATATATATTTTAATTCATCAATCTCTCAATTGTAACAATTAATTTCAAATTGGTAATTGTAATCCATCAATTCTTGTTATTGGTAAACCAAAGTACAAGACATTAGAAATGCATATTCATGTCACATTCATTTTAGTTTCATACCCCGGAATATGTCAATTGAGTGAAATTTGACTAAATCACAATTCATATGTGTATGCTATTATCATGCATATGACTGAAATCATCAAATCATGTCGTAAATGTACCAAATTCATTCTATATGATGCAACTCATGAGACTCAGTAATCTAACACTTTAATCCCTTAACAATTCAAGAGATAGGATATTACAATAACAATAACAAAAACAAGAATTAAAAGAAAAAAAGTATAAAAGATGTAATTAATTCGACAGAAAGTATTAAAATTAAATTATAGTATACATAAGCTTAATCTAAACAAAAATTACGATTCCTTAGAGATTTTCGTCATTGCTTTAGGGTCCTCTATACAAGGGATATAGAAGAAAAGGAATAATAGATGATTTAAAAATAAGTTTGCAATAGAGAAGGAGACTATAGCTTTGATCTTACAAAGTATCAAAGAGACTCTTTATATTGTATATGAGTTAATCAATTTTGAGGAATTTTAGTTGCTAGCCAATTATCAATTGTATTTTTTATTATTCTAGTAGGAAGATATCCAATCTTCTTACTAATGTTAGGGATCTTCTGGACTATTTGTAATTCTTATTATTGTTCTATAATATCATTTCTTTAATTTTCTAAAAAAATTATATGAGATAGAATTAATATCCTTCACTTTTCTCTTCATTTCCATCATAATTTGGGCTATGTAATCTTTTGAATATCATGATTTGGTTATTTAGCTCGAGTTTCTTCTCCTCTGATTACTTCTGCCTATAATGCAACCTTAAGCTTATTGTTTTCCTCTTGAAGGCATTCAATGGCTGTTTTATATGTTGAGGTTGAAACTTTTGGCTAGAATCATAGCCAAGGCCTTTTAGTTAGCCAGAACAAGCACTAAAAATTGTTTCACAAATTTCTTTTATGATACATTCACTCATCATAATCAAGAGAGCCCAAATCTTGAACATTAATCGCATTAGTATGATAAATGTTACCAATGTTACAATAAGGTAATAGAACGAGCACTTTCACAATACATTCAATAGTCACAATCAACATACATTCAATCATTAACATTTATTGCATTATTAAGATAAGTATTACTAACATTACAATAAGATAATAGAAAGAGCACTTTTATGATACATTCAATCATCATAATTAAGATAAATTTAATCATCAAAATCAAGATCTTCAATATCATCAACATTAATTGCCTTATGATTCGACTCCTTATCATTATTATATTCGGCCAATTGTCATATAATTCATCCTCAACATAGTCTCCATCCCTTTTTATGACAAGATTGCCTTGTACTTTGGTTGCTTATAATATATTAGGATCAAAATCTCTCATATAGAATGATGATATATCTTCATCTTCAATTTCAAATGCTACATTATTTAGCTACAATTTAATCTCTTGATATACTTCATCACCATCTTCACCCATTGGATAAAATTCCTTTTCATAGAAATTGAAAAGATTTTAGTGTCGAGACTTCTATACAACTTTCCAATTATTTCCCAATACAGTGTCATTAAGAGAGAATACTTGTTTTACTTAACTTGTAAGCATAAGTGGTTCATTTTCATACCATATGTTAACATTGATGCTAGTAATATTGACATTCACTTTTATGTTAATCCCTTTGTCACTATCATTAAACCATTTGCAGTTAAATAGAACAATCTTTTTATCCTTATTGTAATATAACTCAATTATTTTTTCAATATGCTCATTAAACCATTTGCAGTTAAATAGAACAATCTTTTTATCCTTATTGTAATATAACTCAATTATTTTTTAAATATGCATGAACTTGGGTTATCTGGGTGAGATTAGAAGCAAAGGTTGCTAAAACTTGGAATATCTATTAATAGTAATCAAACTTATGTGAGTACCAATAAGCAGATAACCAAATTGTAATTATAATTGATATAATAACTTTCAACAAACACAGAATCCTAGAATTTGCAACATGAAAATCTTCCTTTTATACTTTCACACTTGGAAAACAAAAAGGCAAAGAGGGAGAGACAATAAACTACATCAATGCAAATCTTGAAAATAAGTAGAAAAAATTGAAATAGTAGCGTGTGCACTTGAATAACAATTAATCTTGAAGCAATCTTCCAAGAACAATCAATCTTCCCATAATAAGGCTGCATATAAAACAGTAAGCTAAGAAAAGTAAAAGCAACATTTTCAAATAAACATGAACAAGAAGATAACAGGATGAGCCAAGAATTAAAAAAAAAACAAAAAATAACCTAGAAAATGTAAAGCTCAAAATACAAGCTCAAAGAGTTTAGAAGACTAAAGTTTTTATGTAGACTTAAAAGTGTTTGTCAACCTTAGCAGCCAAGCATCTAAATCGATGACGCGCATGTCCTACCTTATATATAAGTCCATATCATATTTGTTACTATTTCCCTACATATTTGGCACTTGTTTATGTCCTAATATTCATATCAAAAGAAAAAAGAAAGTAGCTTATACTACTAAAGGAAACCACCATTTCATTAACATATAAGGAAGACCTTAGTTATCTAAATTGCATATATGGATGGACTAGATAGAGTAGTTATCATACTTGAAACGAAAGGTTAACTACATAATGGATAAAACATAAATTGTTCATGCAAAATATATATATTCCATATCCTATGTTTAAAATTAAAAAGTCTCAACGGTTCAATGATTAGATAATACGCAACAAAAAATACATTTGAATGGTTAATTTTCAATTAAAGCATCCCAATACATGCAAATAAAAGTACAAAAGAGATGAATTTACAATATGAAATATCCAACACAGACACCTTTACACATCAACTACTTGCCATTTTATGGGATGAAAGAAAGGAATAGACTTGATGTTGGAATGGCGGAGATTTTGAACTTGTGTTTAGATAATGCCACTCTTATTTATGCTACTACAGCACTGAAAAGTTTTAAGTGGTTAATAGCCCTATTTTCAAAATTGGGCACTATTGAGCTTCTTAAAACCTTTTAACATTAGAACTCTAACCATGCATTGTAGCTCCAAATTATGTCATATTTTATGATAACATCATACTAGACATCAGGCAAAAGAATTATAATCCATAATTTTAACTAGGGATAATTGACATCCCTATTTGCTGGGTCATTTTTAGGATGAGAGAAGTTAATTAAACATTCAAAAATCATCTTTATAAATTTAACTAAGCATTCAAAAGGTTACTCCTCTTTATATATTTCTCATTGCTTTATAGTTGTATAGGTCAATGGTATGAAGTCTTATAGGTATTCTAAATACTTAAATTTCCTTGTACTTTCTCCTAAAGATAATTAATAACAACAAGAAACAAGATTAGGTTATCTGGCATAGCAACATGTAACCCAAAAAAGAAGAGGAGGTTGTTTATACATTCTCGATCAGTGCTATATAGGAAAGTAGTTATAGATGAGACAATTACTTGAGGATCAAATTTTGATGCGACAAGAGGAACACTTATGAATAGGTAGAATAAATATCGTTTATATGGAAATCACAAAGATATAAGAAAAAGTAAGTAGCCAAAAAATGAACATAGATGATCAAAAACTATGAAGTGTGAAGATAAAGATGTCATTAGGGCAGCTGAAATAGTGCTTTCAGGTTATTAGTCTAAAACAAATGACATTGTTTAAGGGGGAAACGAAGTCATTTTTATTGTTTTTGGATTCTTTTTTTTCCCTACAAAAATTTTTTCGTAGCTAAAAATTTTTGCCTATGAAATTTATTCCGCAGTCTCAAAACATAGTTAATAACTATGAGATTTGGATCAAATTCGAGTTTTAGCTATTAAAAACATTTCATATCTTAAAGCTTTTTGCCAAAAAATGTTATAAAAAAATTATTAGCTACAAATATCAAAAGTAGCATATTCTGATCGTAGCTAATAGATAAAAAATCGCAAAATTTTTATTTTTAAAGATACTGCTTCAAAGTTGGGGCGTGTATTCATCGTAAAGGAATGTTTAAAGGCGTTTGTGAAAGGATATTACAGAAAAATTTAGGGCGATATGTTAGTAAATTGTGGAAGAAAAAAGAATCCGTGTAGAAGCAAATTTGGAAAATTGGCAAGCAAGTTGATTTAATCTAATTAATTTTGTCACCAGTACCAACCAAGTCAGGGTTGCAATCTTTTGGAATAGAAATAATCATTCTCAATCAAAATAGTCCGCATGCGAAGAGTGAAACTTGGATCTTTCACTTTTGCGAAAGTAACAAAAGTGTTTTAGTGCGTATGATGAGCACGATTTCAAGTCATCATAGAGACTTAATTGTGTTTCTTTATTCAAACTAATCAAAATTAGTAGACATAAAAGGAAAATGACAATGATAAGAGATAATTAGTAGGCTACTGAGTGCCTCGTATTAGCTTTGATATCGTATCCCCATCAACTTTGAAGACCTTTGAGAGTATGTCCGGACTGATCCCTGTTCCGAAGAGGGTTTTAGGAAGAGAAATTGTTCCAGCACTTGCGCTTCCAAACATTGCAACAGCATAAGAAGGATAATCACTTTTGGTATTTATCTGGTAATGAACAAGCCCTTTAGGGAAGATGAACAAGTCAGAACTCTGAAGAGTTTGCTTATAGAGCTTATTAGCTGAGTCAATAAGCCCTACTTCCAATTCTCCATGTAACACCATTAGCAGTTCAGATGCTCTTTGATGAATATGAGGAGGATTGATTCCTGAAGGAGGATATATGATCATAGAAGCCGATATTCCTTGTCCTTCCAGGGCTGGGAATTCCTTGACTGACGCTTTAGCTATTAAAGCTGTTGTTTTCCCAGTTACATTAGCTTTTCGGAGCAGCCTGAAGCCTGTGTACGTTAAGTATTGCCTTGTTATGCTGTTCGGGTCAATACTCGGAGGAACCAAGATATCCTTAAGAATATCTGGATCTCCTGCACGAACGAGAACTGCATGGACAATGGCTGCTGCAATCAAGGTTGAGACAATGAACCTGGAAGCCTTTTCCATTTTGTGGATTAAGTGGTTAATTATATGAACTCTAACCTGAAGATTCATGATTTGGTCCTAGCTATTTATAGACAGGGATACCAAAAAATTGCACCAGCTACAAGTTTGTAGCTTCGATAATTATCGAAGAGCTAATTCCGTGATTAGTGTCCTTCAAGAAGATTGCAAATTTAACATTTCGAAACACTACACATGAGATATATAAGATTGATTCTTGTTTTTGTTTCCATCTAATCATCTATTAGGGCTTGATGAGTTAACAATTCAAATAACGTCAGTTTTCTGTTTATCAACTCAATACTCAACCGTACGGTTCTACAGCCCAAAATCATGTTAATGAGATTTACATTATTATACTCGTTGTTTGTCATAGTTGTAGACAGCTTAGAGTATATACTGCTAATTCTTGTTGTTTAAAGACCGTTTATATATGCAGGAACAAAGCTTCTTCTTTTTTTTTTTCCTAAAGAGGCAGGACCAAAGTTGATGCGGGAAGATTGATGTGCATAATTTCATGGTTTTGCAATATTCCTTTCTTTTGATGAAACGTTTTCTTCCAAAATTATTCAAAATAGGAGGATGACAAAAGCAACTACTGACATGAACTTCTCAGACACTGAAAAAAGTGATGAGCGATGCAAGGTGAGCTCCGAACCCTAACTTCTGAGATTTCGAATGAGCACCCACGCCCCCATCTATGGCTTCTTCTTCTTCTTCCTCTCCTGTCCACACTCGAACCCCTCTCTCTCCCTTACTAACCCTAATTCCTGCTTTCATACCCCAGAAATCGGAAATCCCAAATCGCAACCAAATCTATAACCAAAATACTGATCCAAACACCATCGTTCCTCGGCCGACAACAAATTAGAAATTGAACCCTTCCTTTAACCCTATTTAAACCCCATCCACCAACACCAACCAGGGCTTCGACCTTGCGCTCTCTTCCCAACCCCTAGTTCCTAAAAAATTTGAGACTATTAAGTCCTGGAAGGCAGTTGTCTCAGAAGGTATAGAGGCATTCACAGAAGACAATGCATTCAATGATACGAGGCGTGTTCTTAGAAACAACAAAATCTTGAGAGGTCGCGAGTTCGATTCTCAAAGAAGACAATACTGATTAAGGTTGGATGCCGCGGTATAACCCGCAAACACCTACGGGTGGGGTGT
>JAOTIZ010000006.1:20583390-20599663 GCA_027123425.1 Erythroxylum panamense | reverse complement strand
TTCGTTTTTCAATACCTTATAATACAGATTTTGAGCCTCCTTTGACACAAATCTGGACTCAACCTCTTCATTTTCACATTCTACCCCACCCCTTGAAGAAGACCCACGTACTCTTGGTCTTTGAGGTGCGTCATCCACTTGCTTACCTTTTCCATTTCCTTTTCGTGGAGCCATAGTGAAAACTTAAGGAGATTTTGAACCGAAAATAGAGGATTTATACGAAGAACAGGGATTTCGTAGGTTAGGGTTTGATGGTACGAAAATGAGATGTTAAGGTAAAACCTTTCGATTGGACCCGAAAAGTTGCATTCTAAATACTCCGTCTTGGACCTGCTCATTCTAAAACCTTTCGATTCTAGCGCTTCTCTCCAACATTCTAATTTAGCGTTGACCACCTCCTTGGTCTCATCCACCAAGACAATATAATCTGCAAATAACATACACCAAGGTACCTCTCTTTAAATATGTTTGATAAGTTCATCTAACACTAATGTGAACAAAAAAGGGCTTAAAGCCGAGCCTTGGTGTAGTCCAACACTAATAGAGAATGCTTCCGTGTCGCCTCCTATTATCCTTACGCTAGTCAATGCTCCTTTATACATATCCCTAATCACTCTGATGTAATTCCTAGGAATGCCCTTTACCTCCAAACACCTCCATATGAATTCTTTAGGAAACCTATCATACGCCTTCTCCACATCTATAAAAACTATATGCAAATCTCGTTTTTGTTCCCTGTAGCATTCCATCAGTCTCTAAAGTAGATGTATTGCTTCTATTGTGGACCTGCTAGGCATAAATCCGAATTGGTTATCCGATATCGAAATAGCTCTCTGGATTCTCTTTTCAATTACCTTCTCCCACAGCTTTATGGTATGATTTAATAATTTGATGCCTCGATAGTTGTGACATTGTTGGATGTCTCCTTTGGCCTTGTATAAAGGGATTAACCTACTCAATCTCCATTCATCTAGCATCTTGGCTGACTCGAGGATCACATTAAAGAGCTGAACTAACCATTCAATACCTACAGCTTCTAGTCACTTCCATACCTCTATAGGGATCTCATCCAAACCTATGGCCCGTCTGCTCTCCATCCCCAATAAAATCTTTGTAAATTTTCCCCTTGTGATCCTCCCCTATGAGTACCCGTTTAGAAATTGTCCCGATACGGGGGTTCATATGTCTTCGTTATAAAGGCCATAAAAGTATCTCTGCCACCTCCATTTAATAGCTTGGGCCTCTGTGAGTACCTGTCTTGCTTCGTCCTGGATGCAGCAGACTAAGTTGAAATCCTCCGTCTCAAGTGCCATATCTCGTGCTAACTTGAAAATTTCTTGTGCTCCTTTGATCGTATCCAAATCCCTATACATATTCTCGTAAGCTTTTCCTTTAGCCACTAAGATAGTCTTCTTTGCCTTCTGTTTTGCTAGCTTATACCTTACTCTATTAGTTACTCGCTCCACGTCTATTGCAATTGCCAACAGATCTTTAAAAGCTCTCTTCTTTGCCTTTATCTTCCCCTGGACCTCGTCTAACCACCACCAGGATTCCATTCGTCCCCTGTCTTTTAGATACCCCTAGGAGTTTTATGACGGTCTCTCTCACTATAGGGGCTACTCCCTGCCACATCCGGTTCGCATTTCCACTCACAGCCCATATTGTATTATACCTAACCTAAGTCCTAAAATGTTCCACCATGTCCCCTTTTAGTCTCCACCATCTGATTTTGTGAAATCACTCGATAAATCGTTGTGCTCTCCATCCCTTAATTAGTAGCTCTAAAACTAATAATTTATGTTGGGTTGATAGGCATGCGGTCGAAAGTACTTTGCAATCCTTGCAACATGATCTGACTCTTGTCCTGACAAGGAGATAATCAATTTGCGTCTTAGTTATGTTACTCTGAAACGTCACTAAGTGCGCTTCATGTTTCTTAAAAAAGAAATTTACTATTACTAACTCATATGTTATGGCCATGTCCAATAAATTAACCCCACTATCATTTTTAATGTCGTATCCAAAGCCCCTATGAGTTCCCATATATCAGTATGAATCTGCCCCTATATGCCCATTAAAATCCCCTCATAGGATAATCTGCTTAGTATAAGAGATTTGTTGAAGCACCCCATCCAGCACCTCCCAGAACGTACATTTTTGTTGTCCATTTGTGCCAGCTTGAGGCGCATACGCACATACTACATTGAGAACCACACTGCTTAAGACAATTTTTGCCACCATTATCTTGTCATTGAC
The DNA here is from genome assembly GCA_027123425.1 of Erythroxylum panamense. Taxonomy (NCBI): domain Eukaryota; kingdom Viridiplantae; phylum Streptophyta; class Magnoliopsida; order Malpighiales; family Erythroxylaceae; genus Erythroxylum; species Erythroxylum panamense. The sequence goes on along the minus strand of JAOTIZ010000006.1, from coordinate 20,597,407 downwards.
CCTTGGGATCCCCACTACTCTATTCATTAGTCCCTTGTCCACTAATATACCTATCCTATTCTGCTTTTGCATACTATCTGAGTACCATAGTTTGAACCCCCTATCTCCTTTGCTTTAGCTTCTGCCCACTTAGTCTCCTAAATGGATGCTATTTGTATCCTATACTTGTCTAAAATCTCTACCAATTCTAAGGACTTTCTCGTGAGGGTCCCCACTTTCCAAGAGCCTATCCTTATTAAATCATCTCCGTCTTTATTCCTACAATTTGCACGTACTGACCCGCTTGCATTGAATCCATTCGCTAGATCTGAAGGTATCCCTCCTAACCCGTGCCTCTTACATTTCTCGCAAGTACTATCTTAAGAAATCCTTAAAAGTTGAAACTAATAGACCCCACCACATAATTAATATAGTAAGAATGATATATAATAATTATAATAATTAATAAAGAAAATACTAATACTAATAATAATAATGATGATTAATAATAATAATAATAATAATAATAATAACAACAACAACAACAACAACAAGGTGTGATAATACAGTAAAAGGTTATTTAAAGATTGCAGAATCAAGAAAAAAATGTCAGGTTAGTAATAGGTCTCTCAGCAAACTTCTTAGCAGACTTATTAGGATGCTCGAGACAGAGTTGTTAGCAGATGTGTGTGATGTGCCAGAGGGTTTACGTTTATCAGTTGCATTGCACATAACCACACATTATCATCTCCAACAACACATAATGGAAAGACTTGCACCATTTATTTACAAACTTGATTCTTAAAACGCTAAAATGAGCTCTTAGGCAACAACAGAAAACATCTCTTTACGCACACATTTCATGCAAACCCATTCAAACCTTTCTTCTTAAGCAAAATATAAAGCATTTAATCAAAGTTCACCTGCACCCCTCCACCGTTGTCTTGAAACACAGAAAACTATTAACGCAGATAATTTAGTGAAATAACAGAAAAACTAAAATGCATAAATCAGGGTTGGAGTCAGTTTAAAGGTCATAACAACCCAAAGTGGCACCTTATGCTCCGTCGCCACTGATAGCTATAGGATTTATCTCATAACGTGAGAGAGAGAGAGAGAGAGAGAGAGAGAGTGAAATTCATATAACACAGCCAAAACTAAAGCCAACCCATGCCTTAAAAAAAGGAAAGTTACAAGAACAAGCCCCCACAAATGACATTAAACAAGTAAATAGAAGCTGGTTCAGACAGAAAAACATTGAATAGACAAATTGATAATATCTTCGTAGCTCTGAACGTCGACTTCTGCAACACGTAAGGTATAAAACTTGAATGATCTTTGGATGATCATTAGGACTAGCTCGTGAGTGTACTAAAGTGCCAAGGTAGAGAAACTTACATTATTTTTTTCAACTGACACACTTGCCAACTATACTCTCTCTCTCTCTATCTTTGTTATTACACACTCATTTTTATATTGCTCATTGTTGTCATTAGAAAATAATATTACAAATAATAATCCTATCTTATAATAGCAAATACACACATTCATCATCTTATCTTATGGGTAGTTAAATACATAATAAAAATAGTATGTAAATTTATAAGAGAATACTCATTACTCCACATAATGTAAAATTGTAAGTATTTAAATTTTTTGTATGATGTGTATAATCATAAAGAAAATTCATTTTTGCAATGTGTGTTATCATAAAGAAGATGTAAGATAGAGTCTATCTAGAATATAGATATGCTTATAATTGAATATTGAATTTTTATAGTTATGTAACGATATTATATACAAAAATTGCATTTTTGAATGTGAATTTGTTATTTTAATTTTGACACGTCTTCATTTATTTTTTTAGATAAATGGAGGGGAGTTAAAGTACTCCTGATAATTCAACTATTTTAGAAATATTTGATGATCCAACTTAGGCACATGCTAGATTAGATCTTAGAATGAAGAACTATGCAATTTGTGTGTATTGTAATAAGCATTTGAAATAGGGGAAAATCAATAAATTAAAGAAGCATTTAGTTAGGATCAAAGGTGAACGAGAACCTTGTAAACAAGTAATTCATGACGTGAAATGACAAATAAAGACTTTACTTGAAGATTAACAACATGAAAAAGATAAAAGATAAAGGCTAAACTATGAAATTGGTAGTAGAAGTTTTTTATTCCTATGGTCAGGATAATATTAGGGATGTTGAAGTTGGTGGTATTCCTATCCAATAAGAAGGGAATGTTATATGGCAATAGCTAGATAGTAGTATGATTCATATGTATCATTCAATGATGCCTAGTATTATTATTTCTAACCTATAGTGGATGTTATTTCCTTTTATGGTGCAAAATATAAGGGTCCTTTAATTGATGACTATAGAAGGAAACTTTTGAGCAGCTCTATTTATGAACTAAAGAGTTACCTGGATGAAAGAAAAATGAGTTAGGTAATATATGGATTTGCAATCATGAGTGATGATTGGACAAATAGAAGACATTAACCCATTATCAATTTTTGATTTTATTATGCTAAAGGGATAATATTTTTGAAGTCTATTAGTGCGTCTAGCCTTGCTATAAATTCTGATAATCCATTTTAGATAGTTGATGAAGTTGTGAATGAAGTTGGGCCAAAAAATTATTCAAACAATTATTGGCAATGATTCTGCATATAAAGCAACTAAGAAAAGATTGCAAAGCGGATATAATTATTTTTATTGGACTCGTTATGCAACACATTGATTTGACCTAATGTTCAAAAATATAGGAGATGTTAGATATTTTCCTATCATTGATGAGACTATGTAGAAAGCAAAGAAAGTGAACAAGTTTATTTATAATTATGCATGGGCCATAAATTTGATGGGGAAGGTTTTCACCAATGGTAGGAATTTTTGTCGTTTTGATATAATGAAAGAGGAGTTAAGGAAAATATTTACAAGTGATAAGTGAGTTAAATCATAATATGCCAGGTCTAATGCTAGAGTTAAGGTTTCTATAATTATACTTGAAGTCATGAATTTTGGTCCTAGCGTCAATTTGTAATCCAATTTTATGAGTCTTTAGTGAGAGTACCTGGTCTAGCTGTTAATGATGGGAAGACAACTGTGAGTTATTTTTATGATGTCATAGAGAGGGCAAGGAAGCAACCAAGGCTAATTTGACAAACATACCTTCTTTGTACACACCTTATCTTGTAGTCATCAATGAGCGATGGGAAAGATAACTTTACTCTCCATTATAACTGGGGCATTTTTTTAATCCTAGTGTTTACTTTAGACCAAATTTTACAAAAAAAATGTTGAACTTCATAGGCTGATGCTATTAACTATTACAAGTTATAACAATTGTTGCCCATGAGATGATGTAAGCTCTTCTAAGCTCACAAATGGAGGTTTATAAGGATGCTTCTAATATTTTTGGGATGCTCATTGCTATTTGTCAAAGAGAAATTTTTAATCTAGATATATTTTTTCACCTTTGTTACTTGAAATTAATCATTATTTAATTTTGTCTATAATATTACTTTTGTTGTCTTATAGTTGCTTGATGAGACCAATAAGGACTAGTGTGTAAATCAAATTCTGAGTCAATATGTGAGTGTAACAAGGTGTGAAAAGAATTTGAGCACATTTAAATTCATCCATTCCAAGAGAAGGAATATATTGGAACACAAAAGATTAAATGACTTGTTCTTTGTTTGATATAACTTAAAGCTTCAAGAAAGGTAAGTTGTTATCATTGTTAAGTTGAATATAATTTTTTTGTAATTTCTTAATAAATTTTTATTTATTTACTAGGACCTTTAATAGAACAAGTAGTCTTGTATATCCAATTTACCTTAACCAATCGATCTTTTGGTAAATTTTGTTTATGAGGAATCAAAATTGATAGATGAGAATGACATGAAAGATAATCTTGAATGAAAAAATATTAACATGTCATTTGGTACAATGAATTTGAATGATAGTGATAATGAGACTCTTCTTAATGATAAAGATTTTTGTTCTAAATAAGAATTATGGTCAATTCGATTTAAGCAAATATTCGATTAAAGAAAGTTCTAGGTTTTAAAGTTCCAGGTTTTTATTTATATCATTCTTTTAATTTTACTTATATTTAATGTATATGTTAAATTCTATACGTGCAATATAATTATAACTTTAAATGTTTTTATTTAAGGCTTTACTTTAGTTAGTAGTTTTCTAGATACGAACTCTCGTTGTAAATTATAATACGTGGAGAAGTTGTGGATATTTATTACTCTTTTTTATTTGATATTTTAATGTAATAATATTTATTATATGATGAAATTGTAATATTTTAAATACTTTATATTGTCCTTAATTTTATATTTGTATAATTTTTCATATTAATTTTGGTTATTATTTATATGTCAAATATGTGAAATATAACATTAATATAGATTAATAGATTGTTATTATTATAATTTGTGAAGAATGTAAATTAAAAACTATTTTATAAATTTAAAAATTACTATAATTATTCTAACTTTTGAAGACATAATTGATGTAAATTAAAGACTATTTTACAAATTTAAAAATTACTTAAAATAGTAACTAGAATTGACAAATAATAATGGGGCTAGTTTGTTACGTTCATAACATTGCACTAAAGGCTACAACTGTGGTTGGTTGGCCTAGATTATAATATAAAAAGAAATGATGAAATTGGATGTGATGTGCCTTCAGAAAGTGTTTATACTAAATATGATTAAAATAAAACATAACAAATGACAGCTTTCTGCGATGGGACGAAAAGATAACGGCAGGGAGACAGGCAGACAGGGAGTATGGGATGGGATGGGATGGGATGGGATGGGACCCATACTGAGTAAATCTATGTGTGTACTTAAGCTCTTTCTGTATTGAGCTCCATCCATGGGTTTTGCTTTTGCTTGTGCTTGATGGGTCGCCATATCATCATCATGTTCTTAAGAAGAAGACGGAGGGAGGATATCGTATCGTATCCGACCTTCTGGTGCTCTGACTTTGACCCACTCTTTTGGTTGGTTACTTGTACAATTATTTGTTACCAAATTCCAACCCATGACTGGTTAAAGTTAAATACTTTTTTTTTCCCCCCTTTATTGAATCCCTTCCCTACACGACGTCCCTAGATTTCACTTTTCACCTTTTCGTTGGCAACTGACTCTTATCTGCTAAAATTAGAACCTTGGGTTAGAACACGAGAGTGAGTGAAGAATAAGATAGTATTCACATTTCACAATGTAATCTCTGCTGGAGCTACGAGTATGACTCTGTTTAACTATGATTTATACATAATATATAATGAATTGGAATAATAATATGGTGGTCCCTGCTCTGCCTCGAGACCGAAATAGGGCCAGAACACACTCACTTGGGATTCTCATTTCCAAGCTTTTCTTCTTCTTCCTCCACTTCTTCTTGTCGATGAGTAGCCTTCCCAATTCAAAAGGACTGGATTTGAAGCTGTGATTTGGCTTTCGTCTTCTTCTTCTTCTTCAACTCCACCAGGTTGGACGCCTGTTCCTTATCTTTCATCTTTCTCAAAATGCTCTTTTTTGTTTAATACTCTCTTCGGTTATTATCCTTAATTATTCAATTAATGATTTCACTTCTATTTATTCCTCAGCTGAGCTGAGCTTGTTGAATCAAGCAAATTAAAGATAGAATAATTCGTGGGACTTCACTAATTATTTCTTTTCTTGATTCTATTTTTTTCCAACCAAAAAATTGTTCACACTTGTCTTGTGTACTTGGATCAACCTTTGCCATTTTTTGGATAATAGCCATGCTATAGTTATTACCTCCACAGCCAACAACCTAGTATGTTTCTTATGGCGATGATAGAAACTTCTAACTTAAAAAGAGGTTAAGTAATGTTTAATTCGTAGCCGCAAAAAACATCAACAGAAAAGAAAAAGGAAGAGCAAAAGCAAAGGGATTGTTGCTGATTAAGTAATTTCTGACAATTCCTTGTTTTAATTTCCCCAGTCTGCAGGGAAATGTCTTCTTCAAGGCCTAACCATTCGTCTAGCAATTCTGGGAGATCAAGACACAGTACTAGAATTATTGCTCAGACCACCGTGGATGCAAAGCTTCATGCAGATTTTGAAGAGTCAGGCAGTTCGTTTGATTACTCAAGCTCACTACGCTTCAATGGTTCCCTTGCAGAAGGTGATCAGCAACCTAAGTCTGACAAAGTGACCACAACTTATCTTCATCACATCCAGAAAGGCAAGTTGCTCCAGCCTTTTGGATGCTTGCTGGCCTTGGATGAGAAAACTTTCAAGGTCATTGCTTACAGTGAAAATGCCCCTGAAATGTTAACCATGGTTAGTCATGCAGTCCCAAGTGTTGGAGATTACCCTGTTCTTGGCATTGGAACTGACATCAGAACTATCTTCACTGGGCCCACTGCTTCTGCCTTGCAAAAAGCCTTGGGTTTTGGGGACATTGCACTTTTGAATCCTATCTTAGTTCATTGCAAGACATCTGGGAAGCCTTTTTATGCAATCATTCATCGCGTAACTGGTAGCTTGATTGTTGACTTTGAGCCTGTGAAGCCTTATGAGGTCCCCATGACAGCAGCTGGGGCACTCCAGTCCTACAAGCTTGCTTCCAAAGCAATTACCAGGTTGCAGTCCTCACCTAGTGGAAGCATGAAAAGGCTTTGTGACACTATGGTCCAGGAGGTTTTTGAATTGACCGGCTATGACAGGGTGATGGCTTATAAGTTTCATGATGATGACCATGGGGAAGTTGTTTCCGAAATAACTAAGCCTGGTCTGGAGCTGGAGCCGTATCTGGGTCTGCATTATCCAGCTACTGATATTCCTCAGGCTGCACGCTTTTTATTTATGAAGAATAAGGTCCGGATGATTGTTGATTGTTGTGCAAAACATGTCAAGGTGCTTCAAGATGAGAAACTTCAGTTTGATCTGACTTTATGTGGTTCAACCCTAAGAGCTCCGCACAATTGCCACTTACAGTACATGGAGAACATGAATTCAATTGCTTCACTGGTTATGGCGGTTGTAATTAATGAGGGGAATGAAGATCTTGATGGCCCTGATTCGACACATCCACATAACAGAAAGAGACTCTGGGGTTTAATTGTATGCCATAACACTAGTCCAAGGTTTGTTCCTTTCCCTTTAAGGTATGCTTGTGAATTTCTTGCTCAAGTATTTGCTATTCATGTGAACAAGGAATTGGAATTAGAAAATCAGATTGTTGAGAAGAACATCTTGCGCACCCAGACACTATTGTGTGATATGCTAATGCGTGATGCACCATTGGGTATTGTGACTCAGAGCCCAAACATAATGAATCTCGTGAAATGTGATGGTGCTGCACTATTATTCAATAACAAGATATGGAGGTTGGGAGTAACTCCAAGTGATTTCCAGATTCACCATATAGTTGCATGGCTCTCTGAATGCCATATGGATTCTACAGGGTTGAGTACGGATAGCCTGTCTGATGCAGGGTACCCAGGTGCACTGGCTCTTGGTGATGTGGTCTGTGGCATGGCAGTTGTAAGAATAAGTTCGAAGGATGCACTGTTTTGGTTTCGATCTCAAACTGCAGCAAAAATTCGATGGGGTGGTGCAAAACATGAACCAGGTGAAAAGGACGATGGTAGGAAAATGCATCCAAGGTCATCCTTCAAGGCCTTTCTTGATGTTGTCAAAACAAGAAGTCTGCCTTGGAAGGACTATGAAATGGATGCAATTCACTCTCTGCAATTAATATTGAGAAATGCATTTAGAGACATGGAAACTTTGGATTCAGATACCAAAAGAATTCATTCCCAGCTCAGTGACTTAAAGATTAAAGGAATGCAGGAACTTGAAGCAGTGACAAGCGAGATAGTCCGATTAATTGAAACAGCTACAGTACCAATATTGGCAGTTGATGTTGATGGCCTTGTGAATGGGTGGAATACAAAAGTTGCTGAGTTGACAGGGCTAGCTGTTGAGAAAGCTATTGGGAAGCATTTGCTAACACTTGTTGAAGATTCTTCTGTTGACAGAGTTAAAAAAATGTTACTCTTGGCATTGCAGGGTATGTCCTCAAATTTCCTTATGCTATGAAATCTAATGGGTAAGGAACATTTTTATAGGATGAGAGGAGAGTGATCTGACAGTAAATTCTCTAATCAACCCGTGAGAGGTTAGATTCAAGTCACCATCTCTCCTCTTAAAAGCCGATGCCCTCAGATGCATCAAAAATTCAAACAAGAATCTGTACATTGATTGAACTAGGAATTATTCATAGGAAAACTAGAGCAATTTTGGTTCTCTAGCCTAACCAACCCCACAATTCCAGGTTGGGGAATTTGAAAACCAACAATACCCTTTAGTTATGTCAGATGAGAAATTGCATGTTCTTCTATATTTCAAAATTTAACTATTTGAAGCTTTGAAAGATAGAATCCTGGAACAGTAAAATTTAGATTTACCATTTCTTGAGTATGGTTTTACAGATCAAATGGGAAGTCAACTTTTTAGTTTGACAATTAAGGTCTTGACAAAGTAGGTCGAGAATAGGTTGGCGCTTCAATTTTCCACTAACCTATAATAAATCCATCTATTCACTTCTTTCAAAATAATATCTAGAACCAACTTGATAGTTTCATGACCACTGTTGGGCAGATTATGTGTATATTTGAACTGTTTCTGTAGGTTGTCCAGGTTTGTACTCACCCCTAAGAAAACTGTAGGTGTGTTGTATTGCTCTAATAAAAAGTAAGTTGTGTGTCAGTAGTTCTTTGATTCTTACTCATCATCTGTGACCATCATTAACAAAAATAAAAAAGAGAAAGGATTATCTAACAGTGATTTTTTCCAAAAAAACTTCCCTGGCAAGGATAGGAGACATGATTACATTATATCTCTCTATTATTTGCATGATTATCGGTAAGATGTGTTTGTGTTTCATTTTCATTGCCTGAAATAAGGAACAATTTCTAGTTCACATTGCTGCGATCTATAAGCGCATGTATCTCCAAACATTCCAGTGATATTCTAATATCAATTAGTTTTCTTTCTAATCAGGTAATGAGGAACAGAATATTGAATTTGAGATTAAAACACACGGTTACAGGATTGACAGTGGCGCCATCAGTTTAGTTGTTAATGCATGTGCAAGCAGGGACCTTCAGGAAAATGTGGTGGGTGTGTGTTTTGTTGCTCAAGATATCACTGCCCAGAAGACAGTGATGGACAAGTTCACCCGTATAGAAGGTGATTACAAAGCAATTGTACAAAACCCAAACCCCTTGATTCCCCCAATATTTGGGACTGATGAATTTGGCTGGTGCTCGGAGTGGAATCCAGCCATGACAAAGTTGACTGGTTGGAGAAGAGAACAAGTAATAAATAAAATGCTCTTGGGAGAGGTTTTTGGAACTAATAAGGCATGTTGTCGCCTTAAGAATCAAGATGCATTTATAAATGTTGGGATTATGCTTAATAATGCCATGACTAGCCAGGAACCTGAAAAAATCTCTTTTGGATTCTTTGCTAGGAACAGCAAATATGTAGAATGCCTCTTATGTGCTAGTAAGAAATTGGACAGAGAGGGATCAGTCACTGGGGTTTTCTGCTTTCTACAACTAGCAAGCCAAGAACTGCAACAAGCTCTTCATGTCCAGCGATTATCAGAGCAAACAGCGGCAAAAAGATTAAGAGCATTAGCTTATATAAAAAGGCAGGTCCGAAATCCTCTTGCTGGGATTATATTTTCTAGAAAAATGATGGAAAGTATGGAATTGGGAGAAGAACAAAAACAGCTTTTGCATACTAGTGCCCAATGTCAGCGACAACTTAGTAAGATTCTTGATGATTCCAACCTTGACAGTATCGTTGAAGGGTATGATAAACCTAAATTCATTGAGAGTTATCTTTCTTTTCTTCCAAATTGTTCAATCCAAATTCGCATTGGTTCAACTTAAATTCTGTTATGATGCATTTTATTTCCTGGTTATAAATTAGAGAAATCCTCTGAAGGTTCAATGGGCATTTTCCTTCTCATAGAATATACATTTTACCCATTTGTTTTATCTTGATATTTAAGATTGCCATTAGATGATGATGGCATTTGAAATCTTTTATAGTCATGTGTTTTAGGATTATGATTGAAATCTTTCTGAGGATTAATTGCATGCAAAATATATGCCAACTCCAAAACTTTTTCCACTGAAATAGACTGGTTTTGGAATTTGAAGTGCATTGCACAAACAGATACGTATTTTGCATCCCCTATTGTAAACTTTGGATTGCATTTGCCTTATATTTGTGCTTACTTCCTGTAAGTTTTGGCCTTATCCTTTGAAATTTTCCCTGAGCAAACTGCATTAATGTTGACATAGTTACCTAATTGAGATTGAGTTGCCTTTCCATCCTGCATATCTAGCATTAAGCTCCTTCATGTTGATGTTGACCATGCTATGCTATTGAAGTTGAGAACTTGTGTCTTATCCATCCTTCCTATTCCTGATTGTTTCTGCAGCTTCACGTGGAATGTTTTTGAAATCTTTCAAATTCTGGTACGAATAAAATACGAAAATCCTTGAGCTTTTAATGATAGAGCTTGAACAAGGTAGATATGGTTTAAATTCTGGTAGAAGTGTTTCCATGAAATTCAGTATATAACTTGGACAAGATAAATATGGTTTAGATATAGCAACCTGAGCATTAGGGAGATTGAACAGAAGAAATTGAGGTTCTGTCTCTGATATTCACACATGATGTTTCTATCTTGGATATAATATATTTTCCATCTTCTTTTAACTTTTGCATCTCTTTTTGATTAACAGCTATTTGGATTTGGAGATGGTGGACTTTACACTAGACGAAATCCTAGTTGCCTCCATTAGTCAAGTGATGATGAAGAGCAAGGCCAAGGGTGTTCAGATAATCAATAATGGAGCAGAGGAGATGTTGAATGAAACATTGTATGGTGATAGCGTTAGATTTCAACAGATAATAGCAGACTTCCTGTCGGTGTCTGTAAATTATACACCAAATGCAAGCCTGGTTACTATTACCGCTAGGTTGACCAAGGATCAATTAGGACATTCAGTACATCTTGTGCATCTGGAGGTCAGGTACTACCTTAGACACTGTGTGAATCAATCATTTTCCTGTCTAAGTAGAGATAGAGGAGTAGGAACAGTAACAAGATGCAAAGTACCTTCTTCACTCGATAAATTAGTTTTATGTTCAATGAAAACAACCACTGAAATTAGCATGCTGATAGTCATGAAATTACTCTTTTAAGGAACTTCTCTTCTAGCTCTAGGATTATTTGAATGTCGGAATCTTGCACTCTAAATAGGGAACTGAAAACAATTACCTCGCATCTTTTCCCATCAATGTTGAAAGAAGACAATTTCAAATAATCTAAGAATTCACAGTTTGTAAACCAAGTCACATTTATGAAAAATCATGACGCATAACATGGAAAGCGTGTTTTGTTTGATACAGGAGATAATGAATCTGTAAAACACATCCACGTTTGATATATATTCAGGTCTTCTATAACTAGTAACACGGTTGCATTCATTTGTGGTCAGCATAACACATGCAGGTAGTGGGGTACCTGAAGCATTACTGAATGAAATGTATGGAAGTGGTGAGGATGTTTCAGAGGAGGGCACCAGCCTGCTTATCAGCAGAAAACTGGTGAGGCTTATGAATGGAGATGTGCAGTATCTAAGGGAAGCAGGAAAGGCTACTTTCATCATCTCTGTTGAACTAGCTGCTGCGCATAGCAAGGGACATGCCTGATAATATATTTTGAAAAACTGTCGTTGTAGAACTTGTACAGCGAAGGAAAGAAGATCATTTCTGTGCTGAGTGCTGCCATTTGGCAGTCATGCGCGCTGCTAGCTGTTCTGAAGTGATGCTCTTTTCTTGTTGCGCTTTTTAACATAAATTAAACGGAACGCCAAAACACGTTTGTTTGCTAATGACACCACAATACCACATCAAATTTTTTTACAAAAATACAGGTTTTTAGTTTTCACCATTCGACAACACAACTTTCAAGATAGATGGATACTTTTTTTTGTCCTCTCTTTTCTTCATCTTTTTTATAATTCACCTTCTCCAGTTTGGTGTGCCAAAGACAATGACGATAACCACCACGCCGTTGGCGGCAATATTTACAAGAGGGATAAATATATTCTGCAAAAGATACAGATGATATTCGTATACTATTTGATCTTGATATGATCGTTCACAAATATTATGTAGAATATTATAGTTGACTAACAGTCCTCTTTTTTAATTGAAGATGGTATCATGCAAATTTGAATTTGTTAATTATTTCATTGAATCCAGTTAATAGTTGAGTTTTAGAGACTTCAGTAGTCTAGTCACGAGAAGATACAAAGACGAGAAATAGTTCCTTGCAGGACTTGATGATGACTAAAGTGATAACTAGCCTCCGTATACTTTGTGCACAGCATTATGAGTAATTTAAATAATACTACGGTTGTCACAATGGGTGGTAGTAGGTGATAAATGTTCAATTCTCATGTTCAATTCTAATATAAACACATGAGTTCAAAAGTAGTGTTAGCAAAGGCTTGATATTCTGCTTCTTTGGTAGAATATGCTACAATTATTTGTTTCTTGCTCCTTCGTGACATAAGATAATTACTAAAAAAGAAAGAAAAATCTAATTGTAGAATGCAATCAATAGGATCTCCCATTATCAGAGTATGTGTGGAGCTCGAAAGAAGAGGATGATGAGAGTTGGATATCACAAAACATGGTGCCTTTAACTATTGGTTATTATGTATAATTAGCAGGAAAGGATCCATAAATTATTTTGAGTGGGAGCAAAATATTTAAAGTACTCTTATATTACTAAAAAAAGATACAATTATTTGTATATTTGATAAACAAAAAATTACGTCATTGTCTTGAGCTTCTTACATATAATCTATTACGATCGTTTCCTACGAGTCCTCATATTTTGATATCGCTGTAAATTTTTCCCATTATCAATACTATTGAAGATATCTTTCTCAATATATGTGATCAAACAGTCATTCATCCAAAAATCTCCTATTCAATTGCACAAGTGATTTTTTACTATTTTTATTGCAGAAAATGCTCTTTCCACCGATGCAGTAGCAATAGGCAAAATCAAAGTTAATCTCACAAGTAAAAACAACAAAGGGTACACAACATCCTTTTTTGTCACAACATCCTTTTTTGTTTCAACAAGCTTCTTGATAAGATCACTAATCCCATTTAATATTGACAATTGATCATCAGATTGCATATCAACAATATAATTATCAAGTTGATCACCAAGAGTAATAAGCTCTACTTTAAAAAAATCAAAAGGATAAAATTCTGCAAGTTGAATCAATTTTTGCTTATCAAAAGAATAAAAAGTCACTTGGATTCAAGCATGTCACACAAATAAGCAACTTGGTATTTACCTCATTGAAGCGATTGTTGAGCTCTTGAAGTTGCATATCAATCACAATGTAAAATAATTCCACTTGATAATGATGCAAATTCGTCATTTTTTGTGCATTTCTCCTTGACCTTCCCCTATGTACAAAATTTTCATCCATATTTGGAATGACAATATCATAGTTCTCACAAAATGAAGATGTTTCATCAAATAAGGACTGCCACCCATCATCCCTCATCATTTGTAGTTGTTGTTTGGAAACTTTAATCAAAGAAATTGCATTGATAATGTCTTGATCGTTCCTTTGCAACGCTTGAGATAATTCATCTGTGATGCCCAAAAAATTTTTCATCAAATGCAAGCTAAACACAAATTCATAAGATTGGATAAAATCAAACAAAGCATATGCTTCACCTTTTTGCTCTGAAGTTGTGCCTTCTTCCATAATGATCTATAGAACATCAACTATAGAGTCAAACATCAAGATTAAGCTTGATAATTATCCATAATGTGTGCCCCAACGTGTGTCACCTGGTCTTTGAAGAGAAGTTTCTTGATGTAAACCTTTACCACTTGAA
>JAOTIZ010000006.1:20562460-20579368 GCA_027123425.1 Erythroxylum panamense | reverse complement strand
ATAAAACCTTGAGGTCATGGGTTCGAGCAGTGGCTCACCCATGACCAAAGAGGACAATACTGATTAAGTTGGATGCCTCGGTATAACCCGCAAACACTCGCCGCAGTATAACCTGCAAACACCTACGGGTGGGGGGTGGGGTCCAACACCCATTGAGATTTCCGCATACATTGTTTAAAACAACATTTGGTGGATTCTAGTTCTTCGAATCAAAATCCATTCATTCAAACTCTTCATCGTGTGACGATTCTATCTCTTTGTTCCGGGCCTTGGAGTGATCATCCTTGAGCACACATCAGTTGGTATCAGAGAATCGGTAACTTGTGAGATTGAATACGTATCTGTTTTAATTAGCCAATTGAAATTTTGTTTTGTCCTGTGATTTGTGATTGCTAATTATTATTATTTTAAAAAATTATTATTATTGTTTGGTGTTTTGTTTTTAGCAGGTTCGATAATTTGAAAAAAAAAATTAAACATCGAGCTAGGAATTAGTCTTAGTAGCTTATTTTTCGTTGCAAGTTTGGAATTGGTTCTATTTGTTTGCAATTGTTGGGAATTATTATCTTGTTCCTATTTTGGTTTGACAAATTTTGGATCGATTGGATTTAGGTTCATTAAATTCTGATTCAGTCGTGTTTTAGCTCTCTGAAGAGTTTGGTGAGATATTGAGAGAAAGAGGCAAGAAAGTTGAAAGAATAAAATTGATTGAGAGTAAACACTTTAGGAATTAGATATTGGTAAGGCCTTGTTTATTACTAACCGTTTTCTTGCAGGTTAAAAAGATGGTTAATACTAGGGAACAGAGAAAAGTAAGGAACGTGCGTAATCAAGGAGAGCAAAATAATGAACCAACAATAGTGAAAGTTATGGGAGAGTTACGGTTTTTGCAAGAACCAATGAATGAGCAAAATGCAAGAATGTTCACTTTGGAGACAACACATAGAACTCGGCAGCAAAGACCACGTCAAGGAAGAGAGCCAGTACGAGCGGCATTCCTTATAGTCAACTCTAGAGTTTAGAAGACATGTACTATCTGGTCCAATAAATTCTGATAGTGAACCTGAACTAAGAGTGGAATATAGAAGAGGTTGTGAAGATGATGCTCGTAATATTCAAATGAAGATTCCAAAATTCTAGGGAAAAGCTGATCTTGAAGCATATTTTGAATGGGAGCATCGAGTTGAATTTGTTTTTGATTGTAATAGTTATTCCGAAAGGAAGAAGTATAAGCTTGCTATAATGTCATTTAGGGATTATGCCATACCATGGTGGGATTAAGAGAAGCTTAGATGGCAACGGAATCATGATAGGCCTATTGAAACATGGGAAGAGTTGAAGACCTTAATGTGGCAATGATTTATGCCTAATCATTATTTCCGTGACTTGTTTAACAGGTTGTAGGGATTAAATCAGGGTTCTTGAAGTGTTAAGGAATATTACCAAGAAATGGAGGTTGCTTTGACGCATACTAGAATTGAAGAAAGTCGGGAAGTCACCATGGCCCGGTTCCTACGGGGACTTAATACAAGTATTTGTGATGCGGTGGAAATGTATCCTTACATAGACGTAGAAGACTTGTATCATAACACCAATAAGATTGATAAGCAACAAAAACGAAAAGGTGTTACAGGCAATTCTTATGGTGGCGGTTCGAATTCGAGTAACACATGGAGGTCTAACTCTTTTGGAATGGAAGACAAGGCACCAATGCAACCAAGAGAAAATGACCAATGAAGGATAGCCAACTTGAGAGCGAGAGGAACTGCTAATGTATCGCCTAAACGTAATCGCGACATTGCATGTCATAAATGTTTAGGCACTAGGCACTATGCGAATCAATGTCCAAATAGAGCTAATATGGTTTTGCAAGATGATGGTTATGAGACAGAAATAGAGATGGAAGAAGAAGCACATTTGGAGGATTCTAGTGATGTTGAATATCCGGAGCAAGGTCTGTTGATTGTCCTTAGAAGAGCTCTTAATACGCAGGTTTAGGATGATAAAGAAGTTGTTCAACGAGAGAACATCTTCCATACGAGATGTCAAGTGGAAGAAAAAACGTTTAATCTGATCATTAACGGTGGTAGTTGTGCCAACATGGCAAGTACTTTATTGGTGGAGAAGCTTGGGTTGACAACTTTGCCACATCCGAAGTCGTATAAGTTACATTGGTTGAACAATAGTGGAGAAGTCTGAGTTTCAAAACAAGTGTTGTTGAAATTCTCGATTGGGAAATACCATGATGAAGTGAAATATGAAGTAGTGCTGATACAAGCGCGTCACATATTGTTAGGGAGACTATGACAATTTGATAGGAGAGTTCTTCACGACAATTATCGGAATCAGTATAGCTTCGAGAAGGAGGGTAAGAAGCATACTTTGTCTCCTATAGAACCGAAACAAACCTATGAAGATCAATTGTAGATTTTTCAGTCACTTGGGGATACTTCAAAGGGAAACACCAATGAGAGTTTAGGAATGGTGAGAGATACACGTAAGCATAAGAGTGAATTAAACACTTCAAACACTCGAGGGAAAAAGAGATTATTAGCAAGAGAGAGATGTGAGATATAGCTACTATGCTAACAGGTAGATGATATTGGTGGTTTCCAAAGAGACCAATATTTCAATTTCTAATGCTAACGAGTTGCCTAGTGTTTTTGTTAATCTTTTTCAAGAGTTTGAAGATCTGTTTCCAGAAGAGATGCCAGAAGGATTACAACCAATTCGCGGAATTAAGCACAAAATCGACTTTGCGCCTAGAGCGGTGATGTCAAATAGACTCGTTTATCAAAGCAACCCCATGGAAACGAAAGAGATGCAACGACAAGTAGATGAGTTGTTAGCTAAGGGCCTCATTCGAGAGAGTATGAGTCCTTATGTCGTACCAACACTGTTGGTACCAAAGAAGGATGGTTCATGGAGAATGTGTGTTGACTGTAGAGCTATAAACTGAATCACGATAAAATATCATCATCCTATTTCTAGGTTGGATGATATGCTTGATGAGTTGAATGATTCTGTTATATTTTCAAATTTTGATTTAAAAAGTGGCTATCATAAAATACAAGTGCAATTAAGAGATGAACGGAAAACTACATTTAAAATGAAACATGGTTTATATAAGTGGTTAATGATGTCGTTTGGTTTAACTAATGCGTCGAGTAATTTTATACTCTTAATGAATCATTTGTCGCAAAATTTCATAGGTAAATTTGTAGTCGTCTATTTTGATGATATACTTATTTATAATTGTAGCATGGCTGATCATTTATGCATTTACGTGCTGTTTTTGATGTTTTGCGGAAAGAAAATTTGTTTTCTACTGTGAAGAAATGCTCTTTTGTGTCAAGAAAGTAGTATTTTTGGGTTTTATATTTAACAAGGAAGGAGTATCGATAGGAGAAGATAGGATCAAAGCTATTAGGGATTGCCCGACCCCCACAACGGTAAGTGAGGTATGTCGTCTTAATTGATTAATTATTATTATTTTCTTTTAATTTTGTTTATTTTCTTTAAAAAATCACTTATTTAGTTATAATCTTTGTACCATCAATACTCAACTCACTAAGATATGTTATAGAAAATGATATGTGCATTTATCTTAAATAATTATTTATAATATTAATTATTTTGTTTTCATTTATTTTTTATCATATTAGATATCAACGTAACCTTCATATCATCTTTGTACCAATTTGACCCATCATATAAACCCTTTTGTTAAGAGAGTTAATGGAAAGACTTAATTAAGAAAATTAGTAATATTAGGGAATTCAATTAAAAGATTAAGTAAAGGTACTTGATTCAGAAAATATCAGTAGACAGACCAAAATTATGGCACAATTCGAATGGATCCTTGAAAAGAATTTTTGCTTTCATCAGCAAAATTTATATTGTCAAACAAAACTATCATCTCCATAAGTATAGAGCCCGACGCATGCATAGAAGTGTCCGTGGTAATATTACTGTACTATATATATATATAGTATACTCCAAATGTGCAACTGCAATCAGATTTATGAAAAGATAATGAACTGCTAAGCTAGCTAGCCCCTTCGTTATCATTAGTAGGCTCGGAAGAGAGGGCTAGGTCTTAGAAATGGCGTTCTTTATCAAGATTTAATGGAGAGTTCACCCCACTGCAATTATGAGCTTTTGGCGACGATATATGAAGGGTTTTTGCAACGTTTTACGATATCGTCGCAAAATTAATGTCTTTAGCGACCATCTCCTTCTCCTCCTCAGTGCTTTCCGCTGTCTTGTTCGTCTCTATTGTACTGATCATGTCCGTATTAGTAGTGCCCGTGTTATTCCACTTCTTTTTCACACCAACAACTGATGGATCACCTAATAAAGACCTTATTATCGTTGGCTCATCAATATCCTTATGCTTATCATTGTCTGTTTTGTACTTGTACCACCTAGCCCAGTACACATAATTTGCGAAGTTTAGACAGCTGAGGATGGCCAAGAACCAGTAAAACAGGTTCAAATTGTTGGTGTTCAAATCTGTACCATGTAACCATCCTTTTTTTCTCGGAGTTACTCTCTTTGTGATGGCATTTATGAGATCCACAAACACAGTGCTCAAGAAGTATCCGAATGAGAGTGACAGCCAGGTGAATGAAGTAGAGAGCGATTTCATGCCTGAGGGTGCTTGCGTGTAGAAAAATTCCATGAGTCCAACAAGTGTGAACATGTCTGCTATACCGAAGATCCCATATTGAAAGGAAAGCCAGAATAGAGTTATGGGGTGCTCATCAGGGTGCCTCGTTGCTTGGTTCCTTCTTTTCACTTCAACAAAGCCAGCTACAGCCATCGAAATGGCAGATAGAACCAAACCAATTCCAACACGTTGAAGTTGAGTGATGCCTGAAGGGTGGCCGGTGATTTTTCGAGCAAATGGGACGAAAAGGTACTCGTAGAGAGGAATAAGTATGACCATAAACATAAGTGGAATTACAGGAACCGAAGGAGCTGGAACTAAGAATCCACCCAGATATAGGTCCATTTTACTGCCTTGTTGTACAGAGAATGTTTGAAGTTGTGCTAGACATGTGTTCATAATGATCGTGCTCAACAGTATGGGCAACATTCTCGCCAGGATCTTCACTTCTTCCACCTGCGTCACTGTGCACACTGTTCCTTCTGTATACTTCAACTCTTCACCAGCAACGATTGCAGCTTTATCTAAGAATCTGGTTCAGCAGATCATCAAATCGATAAAAATTGGATATGATAAGTTGTTGATCTTGAGGAGTAAGTCATTATGAATCACTGCTGCAATTTCATTGTTGATAAGCCGTGGCTGTAATTAGAAGACTAAAGATCAATATCTAATTACAGAAAACCGTGTTTCACTGATTCGAGTTACCTAGGTCCGAAAATTGATCCAGGTTTCATTTGCTAGATTTGAATGCTTAGTACATAATAAGCCGCAACATGAACTAGCATCAGAGGCAAAAGAAAAAAACCTTTCCATGTGATGTAACTTTTTTTTTTTTTTGACAAAATGATATACAATGTAATGAAGTCCTCTGCGTGAGCTACCTGAATTGATTGGTATGTGCAAGTTTGTCCTTCGTGGATATGGTTCCTTTATCAGTAGTAGCAGTACTACTGATCTCATACAGTTCATCAGTACTTTTTGGCAGTGGGAGTCGTCGGTTTTTCATTGCCAAAGCAAGCACCTAAATAAAAATAAAACTGATTAATTAAGTTGTTCCCTGCGTCTGCATTAATAAATACACGTAAATCATGCAGCTAGCTAAAACGAACAGAGCGAACTAATTTGCAACTAATATTTAGAATAGGGGTGAACATTAACTAGTTACCTGAATGATCCTTGACAAGGGGCCCTGCCCAGGTTTAGCGAGTCGGTAGAATGGGGTCCCAAGAACTAAAACAATGAAACCAAGAGTGGTAGCAACAGTTGAAATCAGAAAACCTTTGTACCAACCTTTGTAAATGCTAACCCAAACGATGAAAGTGACTCCAATAGCTCCACCAAGAACACTGCTAAGAATAGCCCAATTGAAGTAGGTGGCTACTTGGTTTGCTGCTTTTGGATCCTTAGAATCAAATTGGTCAGCTCCAAAAGGAGCAAGAGCTCCTCTTACTCCTCCCGAACCCAATGCCAGCAAACATAGCGACGAGTATAGCATTAGCGCTATGCCACCCTCCACACAGCTTTCCTTTCCACATTTATTAGGGTGAAGGTTCTTTGAATATGCTTGAATTGTCACCATAACCAATGCCTGTACGTTGCATTAGTTCTTCACGGCGTCGTCATCAACTGATACTACCGCAATTATATATTACAAAAATTATTACTCACCAGAATTTCTAGTACTCCGAAAATCAAAATGGTGCGAAGTCGGTTCAAGTAAGCGTCAGAAATGAAGCCACCGACTATAGAAAGCAAGAAGGTTGAACCCATGAAGTTTGTAAGGGTGTTGGCAGAGCTTGCTATGTCAAAGTGCATCACGTTATAGAAGTAAAGAACCATGCTAACCATGTTCGCTATGAATCCCATGTTTTCAAGTGCCATCAATGCTGTCAAAACGGACATCTATTAGAATTCTAAAAACATAGAAGTATTCATGGTGACTGCATAACATAATACTCAATCTTACCAAAGGTAAACGTGCAAGCTCTAAATCCACCTACTTTCCTTCTTAATGATAGGCTCGGGGAAGTGTCATCGTCTACGTTGATGGCTTCCATATCATCCACCTGCGCGTTATCCATGTACAAATTAATTATCAAGGGAACTAGGAGATCGATGATGGGAGAGTTAGTTAATTACTCTGTTGTACTGCCAACCGATTTAAGTATATTTGCCTTCTGTAAAGACCTACTCGATTCAAGCGAGGATTAGTTTAAAAATAAATGATTTAAAGATAACTTCTCGTAATTAAGACCGTCTTAAAATAATTGGTGAATAACATTTAAAAAAAAAATAAGTAATAGCGGCCTGCAGCACTTTGGGAGTTTTTGCGCCACAGTGGACCTCCGTGTCTCAGACTGTGTTCGTATGGATGAGTCTCTATACGCATACTCATCATCAGAGTTAATATATACAATTACAGACCGTATATGACAGACACCACAGACAATTGCCTAGGACGTAAAGTCCAATGAGAACGAAAGAACAAGCTGTCCATCTCCTCTCTGTCCTTGTCTTTCAAATCATAAGAATGTCAGACCAAGAACTTCACGAACAATGAAAGGCGGACCTCTTCTAAGCATTAGCAAATAGGCATTATAATTAATTTGGTGGATTTTGTCTTCGTCGATATGTCTAATCATTGGCTTCATGGATATTGACAATCTTGTTATTGCCAGGAAATGATTGTAAAGTGGAGTTTTCTCCGAGCTAAAACGCTTCTCCGACGATCTTCATTAAAGCTCTGAGATGTCATTTACTAGGTGCACACATGGAGTTCAGATCTCTTGTTCAATATTATGGTATTTTATTGTGTCCCATGAATCTCAACCGTTTATTTATATAAATTCTGTGTAGGTCTCGCGTGGACTCTACGTGAATCCCATAAAATAAATGGTTGAGATTTTATGGACAGAATAAAACAGAGTAATATTAGACAGAGGATCTGTCCCGCACACATGTAATGACCACAAAACCAATAGGAAAACGTTACAGCGTGTCGCCAACAGTATCTTTTGTCTTATTTGTTACTTTTCTAGTTTGCACATATACTTACATCATGATTTTAAAATATGATTGCGATTATCATTATGGTTTTGCGATATGTCAGGCATAAATTGAAGGCAAGAGTTAAATTTTACTAACAGTTCTATTAAAAGTTTGTTTACAATTTTATTTGAAGTTTAATCAAGTGAAAATTTCTCATAATTCGGTCATTTCACCAAACATAGAGTTGGCAAAAATTAAATCATCAACAAGAACTATGAGAAACATACGTTGGGAAGGAGAGATATTGAAGAACATGTTAATCTTTGTAAGTGGAAAGGTTGTTATTATCAATTAAAAGCATGTCATGTATAATTTGGAGAAGCTTCGTACCAATCTTACGGTAAGAACTATTAAGTGTCTATTTATTTTATTTTATTTTATTGATCTTTTATTTAATAAAAAATTGTTTGTTTGATTTTTTGGTTTTGATTTTTTTTCCAATTTCATAACTCATAAAAATCATAAAACTGACTTTAATGTGGTTTCTTACTTTCATATTTCTATCATAATGTGATTTATGATCAACTAAATATATATTATTTAATATCTATTATTAATTCATTTTAATAATTGTTTTAAATTTATTAATTTTACAATAAATATACTTTAAATTTTAGAATGTCATAAAATGCATAAATTTTAAATAAGGTTATTTTGATAATTAAGGAATATATTAACAAATAAATGATAATTTATATATAATTTCTAATTACTAAAATATTTGTTTCAATAAAATATAGTAATTTTACTAATAGATATTAATAAATATTATACAAGAGATTAAAATGAAATTATTTACTTCCTTAATTAATAAAATAAATTTAAATTTTATCTAATATTTAATTATTATCAATAATAAAAACATAAATACATTGACATTAACAACCAAATAAGTTTTTATTTTTGCTTTAAAAATAAACTAAAAATGACAATAAAAAATTGAAGTGACCTAATTTTTTTTGAAGAAATATATTTAAGTTACAAAACAATTAGGATGGCAGAACCAAACCATGAAGTCAGTATTGCAGAAGATTAACATTAGTAGCTAATCAAACAAAAATTAGTTATCAGCTATGAGCATAAGCCATATGGTAATGGCTAAAACTTAAATGTTTAAAGATTAGTAGATTCGCTAAAAAGAACTAGGTAAGTACTTCTAACCTATTGACTAAATCAAAGCTAAATCCCTACTCTATGAATATTTTAGGATAAAATGATTTATCTAATCTAATTCAAAGTAACTTGTGTGGCCACTTGGACTAAACGCAATTTAGCTTTAAGGATTATTACATTCCTCTCTTTCTCCATAACATGTAAACTCTACAAACTCAAGATAAACTTGAACATTATGTTATCTCCCTTGTGTGTTAAAGTGAGCAAGTTCAGCCCAAGAGATAAAACGATCCTAACTACTTTCAATGAAGAATAGCTTACACATTTTGAGGCAACTGCTTTAAAAGTTTTTGAAGAAGCTGCGTGAATGTAGTAGATGGTTGATATTCTAATAATCGTTACCACACAATCAACATATTAGACTTACTTGGATCCCCTTTAATTATTTTTGGTTAATAAGATTTTCCAGATAGTCATCCACAAATTGGAGGCTTTAGGGGACATATTTAGAAACGATCATAACTTTCTCTACGCAACGAGTTATCTTAGAGGCTTAAAGGGTCTTACACATAATTTATCTGTGAAGACATTAGAGTTGTGGCCTACCTATATTACTCAATCCTCTCTGTTCAAACAAGATATATCATTATCCATGATAATTTAGGTACCCTTTATATTGCAATGCTAGTTATCATTCATAATTACTAGACTCACTTTAGCATTTAAAGGGATTAGTAACTTTAGATTGTCTAAACCTGAAACCTTATGGAGTGGACCTAAATCATTCCAAACAATGTAATAAATTCAAGTCTTTGATACATTTCCATTTATGCTCCTAATTTCCTTAAGAAATTATAAAATATAAGGATTGGTATAATGTCCAGTAGTTAGATTGTTTGGTTTTGATCTTTCAAATGTATTGATCCTTTATGTATGAGTGAATCCACTTAACCTAGATGGATTAAGAATCATTAAACATCCATAATCATTTTTCCATAAGCACTTTATTGGTGATTTTGAATGGAATTGATACCCAATCCTTCCTTCTTAGTTGAAGTGGAGACTTTTGACCATCATATTAGAGCTCCAAAGTGTTTTATTGAGGATCTTGACTAGATAAAGTTCTTCAACATCCTCTCATTGCCCCTTATAAGCTATTGGGGTAAATAATGATGGCAAGACTAGTAGATATGAATATTATTAAGGATAAAATATATAAGCTGAAGTCTTATTGCATAACAGAGTAATTTATTGTTCTAATGGTGGATTCTCCTTTTAATAAAGTTAAATAGAGGTAAGCAATCTAGGTAGTTTTTCATCTTATTTGAGATAGGAATGTTAAGGTATTTAAAGGGAATGTTTCCTAGTTGAATCCCTTAGATCTCTCAAAGTAAGTTGGCTTGGTTCATGAATCTAATGAAACATATAAAGAGGTTTCCCTTTTAATTATAAAGGTATCAGAGATGGAACTGAAGTACCACATCGCATCTATGAAAATTTAAATTGAAATGGGCTATATACCACTTAGTAATAAGAGGTCATTAGCAAAAGCTAGTTTAAAAAGCTTTAATTTTTGCATCTATAATGATATTTAAAGCATTTCTCTTCTTTAATTGTAGATGAGAGCAACCTGGATAATACCTCTGTACTAATTGTAAAGCATTAAGAGATAGTGCACCACCTTTTCTTAAACCTTTTACTTTGGAAAAGAAGGGTATAAGTTCCTTATCAATAAGTACTACGAATGATAGTGTAGTCATAAATCATCAATCTACAAAATAAAGGCGTAAAGAAAGACAAAGGTTTTTAGAGCATCAATAATGAATTTCTAGCTTAAAAAGTTTAAAGCTTTATTGAGGTTAAGTTTCATAGAGCAGCTTTAAAACTTTTCTTGCTTTTATATTTTCTAAAGATATCATGAGTTAAAAAGCAAGTTATCTCATATACTCCTCCTATACACAAAGGAGCTGAAGTAAATCGCTTGTTAATATAAGAATCACGTAAAATATACAAGATACACAAGAAGAGGGTAGAACTGTGTAAACTTCTCGAGAATATTAATCTATTGATATTTCTTAAGAAATCTTTTCAACTATCAAATAAATACTAAAGATACTTTACTAAAAATGATAAGTGTCGAAATCGCAATTTCTTTTTATCTACTCGTCTAACAACAAGAAAATTAAAGTGTAAGGGTTAGAGAATGGACTTCGCAATTTTATACTGGTTCACCCCAAACCTTGGGCTACATCCAGTCCTCAGAGTTCGTCTGAGATTTCACTATACTTTTCAAATTTACAAGTATTCTTTCTCCCCTTCTAGAGCCTCTTCAGGTCTCTTATACAAAGTATTCTTTCTGCTATCTTAGCCTCTCCAGGCTCTAGCCTTTTCTGTCTCTCTCTAAGAAAGATATTGTGAGCTTTTCATTACAGTAGTATTCGCTCTCTTGTTTCGTACTTTGAATACAGAATTTTTTTCTAAGTAAGCAAAAAAATTCAAGATCAAGTTATTTTAGTCTTCGACTAGGACTAGTATTTATAGCCTAAATCTCTAACTTTCTTCTTGAAAAACTGCTTCTTGTTTCTTTTGGTAACCGTTATTTAGTTGAGTTCTTTAACTAACTCCAACTAACTAACTATCTAACGTTCTAGAGTGTCTTCTTATTTGTATCATCTAATTTTGTCGATTCGTCTGTGTTTTGCTTCGTCTATGATGACATGTATCGTCTGTTGCTGACGTATCGTCTGGGATGACTAAGTGATACTTACATTTTTCTGCACATTTAACAAACTTATCAAAACAGTTCATTTATTTATAAGATTATTATTATTTGATTGTCACCAAAATTAATAGAAGTGAAGTCTTCTTGACTTAACAATCTCCCCCTTTTTGATGATAACAAATAATCATAATTTTAGAAAGATAAAATAAAATTCAGATGAATAAATGAATATTATTAAGACAAATAACGAGACAACAAAACATAAGAAATGCAAATGCTATATGAAATAAAAAGATACAAAAACTTTTCTATTTTTCTTTCTTCTCTTCTTATTCTCCCCATATACTTTCTATCTTCTTCTCTTTGTCTTTTCTTCTCTTCTCTTTGTCTTTTCTTCTCTTCTCTTCTCCCCCTATTTGTTATTAATCAAAAAGTTTCAACGAAAATGCTTCAAAATTCAGAGAACATATGTTGCATATCAATGCAGATTATCTTAAGGTCTTGTTTAATAGTAACCTGAAGATAAGCTACTTCCTTATGAAGATCACCCACTGAGTCACTCAGGTCATCAACCTTAGTATGAATTTCTTCAATTTCTTTTACTAAAGCTTCCTGAATTTCCTTCTATGTGTGACTAGCTTCCTCCAAAACAATAGTAACATCTTGTTGTGTCTCACTAGGTGGACGGAAGTTTTTAACAACAGATGGTTTTGAAGGTAAAACGTCTAAATCTATGATTTTGATTGTGGGAGGTCTGAAAGTTTGTTTTCCTTCTGGGAAATCAAGATCATCAGGTCTAGGTAGTTTAGGAACTGGTTGTCCAAGAAGGTTTAACACTTCTTTAACTGATGATATGAAACTTAAAGGTCTAAAATGCATGATTAAATGCACAAGAGTCTCTAAGTTGAAATTGATACCTTCAACCATAATAGTTCTATACTGTCCTTTTGTCACCTTTCCAACTACCTTAAAAGTTTGTATCTATGGTGGAAACTCCAAATTGACTTCCTGATGGTTTTGAGATATGATGTGAAACATAGATACCTCCAAGTTGAGCTGCATTGCATGCATCATCTACGTTCTTCACAACTACTTAAATATGATCTTCTGTAAGATCATCTTCATTTCCTTCAGGAAACAACTTCTTTTCCCCTTTTTCTTCATTTCGCACAAGATTTGAAAATCTTGGTTGTATATCTGGCACAATTTTGATCAATGTTCTACTTGTAATCTGATAAATTATATATCGATCCTTTAACATCTTCACTGGATATGGTTCTATCTTTTCATCTCGCAAAATACCATATAGTCTTTTTTCTTCATGATTTAAAAGATGTATTGATCTATCATTGGTTAGTAGTCAGTATTGGTTCAACTTATACCTTGATTAACTTTGTCGAAGGTTCCCTTATAATAACTGGGGTTCTGCTTCCAACAGGTACCGATTCTTCTATAACCCTCATTCTCAAATCCTTCTTGCTGATAGGTTGAGAAGAATTATGACGTGCCAATTGGTGTTCAACTGTCTTTGTCTTCTGTTGAACTCAGATGAAGAACACTTTTTCTGATTGGACTTCTTTTGTTCTTCTGCTGATTTAGACGAAAGTTGTTGTTGAGGCTTCTTCCTCTCAAACACTAATTTCCTCTTTATTTCTATCTCTTTAGATGATTTTGCTGATTGACTTTGCAAAATTGAGACCATTGATCTAGTAGCCTGATGTGCTTTCTCTGGCTTTTCAAATTCTTCACCAAGAGTCAAACCTTTCTGTTTCTTCTATTTTTGTTGACGTAAGGTCAATAGTTTTGGTGACCTTTTGGATTGTTTAGATTTTTCCGAATGAAGTGTCTCTCCCTTTCTCTTCAATGACATTTGTTGTGCTGATTGTTGAACCTGGCTTTCTTCTCTCTATGAATTCGTCTTAGCTTTTATTGAAACATCTGACAATTTCTTCTCAATCTATTCTTCTATAGATGTTCTCCCTATAAGTTGAGGTTTTGTCTTTCTTGCAACTGTAACACATTCACTCCTGCTGCATCTTACTATATGCTCCCCCTCAGACCTTGCTTTCAGTATGGAGCTAGTATCCGCCTTGTCTTCAATCTTTAATCCCATTTTGCTAACAGTGGTAGCATTAATAACTATTTTCACATCCATCTTCATCCTATTTCCTCTGTCGAAGAGGATTCCAAAATCTCTAAAAATCCTTGTTAATAGCATACCATACGGTAAAGAGCCAGAATCTCTCTTTGACTTCATCTGTAATTCAAAATTAAGTACAGAAGATTAATGGGTTGATGATTGAGTAGATGAAATAAACATTGTTTATCAATCATTGTCACAATGTGCTTCGAGCCTAATCTTGGTAGAATACAATGAAAAAGTAGGGAATGTAGAACCTTAGCCTTCGAAACAAGAGTTGACGCTTTCTTGTCTCTTGAGTCACTACTTCCATATAGTTGTCGATTGATGTGTGCCTTATCTACACTACTTTGAGTCATCCATTTTGTATTGTGAGACAGCTTTGATCCAACATTTGGACACTCACTGACTTTCTTGATTAAATCCAGTGTCACTATAACCGGCAATCTATCTACCATTGATACTAAGGTGTCGTCTACCACCTTTGCATTCTTCCAAAACTCATATAACTCATTCAGATAGACTGTTTCATGCACCTAACTGCTTCAATTTTTGGTTCAATGTCCATCTGATTTTGCTTTAAGGAGATGAAATCAACATGTCTCCCATAGATAATAGATTGCTCCATTTGTGATCTATAACAATAAACCTAAACACACAAATGTATTTTCCTCAAAGTAATAATGTTAGTTTCTGAAGATAAGAATATGAAACGAAAGAACTTGAAACTAAGAACAGAGTGATGAATCGTCTTAGTTGAGAGCACTAAACACGTCAGTTTCAAAGTATTTCAAGAATATTCTCAAGTAAGAAGTATTCTATAATTTTTGAGAAGGTTTCCCTCTAATACCTACTCTATAAAAGTTACCATTTATGACTTCCCGTTACTGTTTACTTGAAAATTTTTGACTTTTATCTTCTTCTATTGTGAATCATCTGGGTCATGACGTGTCAGACGAATGGTCATTCAACATTACCATATTCAAGTTTCGTTTGATTTCTTTGAATCTATCTTCACTCAAAGGTTTAGTAAAGATATCAGCCCATTGATGATTTGTCTCAACAAACTGTAGACTAATGATTCTCCTCTGTACATAGTCTCGCAGAAAATGATGTCTAACTTCAATATGCTTTGCCCTGGAGTGTTGTATTGGATTCTTCGATAGATTGATAGCACTTGTGTTCTCACAGAAGATTGGAATCTGTTCTTCTTGTATGGAATAATCTTCTAACTGATACTTGATCCATAACATTTGTGAACAACAACTTGCAGCTGACATATATTCAGCTTCTACAGTAGATAGAGCAATTCAACTTTGCCTCTTGCTTGACCAAAAAACTAGATTATGACCAAGGAAGTGACAACCTCCACTTGTACTCTTCCTATCAATCCTATCTCCATCATAATCAGCATCACAGTAGCCAATGAACCTGAAATCTTTACCTTTCTTATACATTAAGCAAAGATTAGTAGAACCTGCCAAGTATCTTAAAATTCTTTTAACAACAATATAATGAGATTCTCTATGATATGCTTGAAATCTTGCACACAAACAAACACTAAACAATATATCAGGTCTGCTTGCTGTAAGGTAAAGTCAAGAACCAATAATTTCTCTGAAAAGAGTTTAATCAACCTTCTTACCTACTTCATCCTTAGATAAAAGGTTTGAAGGATGCATAGGAATTGACATAGGTTTTACATTCTCCATTTTATATTTAACCAATAGTTCTTTGATATATTTCTGTTGATGAACAAAAATCTTTTCTTTGGTTTGCTTAATTTGTAAACCAAGGAAGAATTTTAATTCACCCATCATACTCATTTCAAATTCACTTTTCATCAGATTTTTAAAACTGGAACATAGCTTCTTAGAAGTTGCACCAAAAATACTATCATCAACATAAATCTGTACTACGATGAAATCATTTATAATATATCTTCTAAATAGAGTCTTATCTACCTGACCTCTACTAAATCTATTTTCAATCAAAAATGAACTTAAACGATCATACCAAGCACGAGGTGTTTGTTTCAATCCATACAAAGCTTTATGAAGTCTATAGACATAATCTGGTTTATCAGAATCTTCAAAACTAGGAGGTTGCTTTACATAAACTTCTTCATCCATAAAACCATTCAAAAAGGCATTTTTTACATCCATTTGAAACAATTTTATATCATGAAAAACATCATATACAAGCAAAATCCTAATAGCTTCTAATCTAGCTACAGGAGCATAGGTTTCATTATAGTTTATTCCTTCTTGTTGATTATAGCCTTGAGCTACTAATCTTGCTTTGTTACTACTTACTCTACCTGATTCATTTAGTTTATTTTTAAAAACCCATCCGGTTCTTATGATTGACTTATTGGAGGGTCTAGGAACTAAAGACCAAACTTTGTTCCTTGAAAATTGATTTAACTCTTCTTACATGGCTAAAATCCAAGCTTCATCCTAAAGAGCTCCATCAATTTTCTTAAGTTCTAATTCATAAATAAAAGCTACATTTGCCTCTCTTCTAAATTTAGAGCTAGTTCTTACACCTTCTGAAGTTTCGCCTATAATCAGGTTTTCTGGGTGAGAGGACTTGTACTTCCAATCTTTTCTAAGACTAAGGTTTTCAGGAATATCTTCTACTTTATTAAGATGAGCATCTGATGGTGACACGTCTATGTTATCAACTAAGGGAGCAGATAGAGTTTCATTGTCAGAATCATTTCTTCTATATGGTTGTGAATCATTATCAAACTTGACATGCATAGAATCTTTAACAGATTTAGAAATAAGATTATAAACTCTATAAGCTTTAGAAGACATCGAATATCGTAGAAAAATTCTTGAATTGATCTTAGAATCAAATTTATCCAATATTTCTTTTGTATTCAATATAGTACATTTGCAACCAAACAGATGGGAGTAAGAGATATTTGGCTTCCTTCCTTTCCATAACTCACATGGAGTTTTATTTAAAAGAGGCCGCAAAAGTATTCTATTTTGAATATAACAAGCTGTATTTACATCTTTTGCCCAGAAATACTTAGGAAGATTCATTTCACATAGCATGGCTCTTGCCATTTTCTGAATCGTCCTGTTCTTTCTTTCTACAACTCCATTCTGTTGTGGAGTTTTAGGAGCAGAGAAATTATGGAAAATTCCATTCTCTTCACAAAACATTCTGAATTTTTCATTTTCAAATTCACCACCA
>JAOTIZ010000006.1:20547452-20558489 GCA_027123425.1 Erythroxylum panamense | reverse complement strand
TTTAAATGTTTCAATGAGATCATTGTAATGATAAATTTTATGTAAAGTAATATATATTTTAAATTTAATTACTTAGTAAATTATGTAAATAAATCAATTTGTAAAAAGAACATAAAAGGAATATGTTAAAAAGGAAATGGACAAAGTTGTCTTTTTACAACTTTTGGTGCATGAAATTTGGTGTTTTGGTACAATAAATCAACTCCAAGGAAGACATCAAATCTTTACACCAAAATGGTGTAATCATTACACCATTTTGGTATAAAGATTTGGTATCTTCCTTATAGTTGATTTATTGCACCAAAATATCAAATTTAGTGTTTTGGTGCCTTGGTTGGAGATGGCCTTAACCATGTCTATTGGTTCATCAATGATGAAAACACCGAAGGAAGTGGTTGAAATGCATTGCTAATCTAATTTATAAAGTTTGTAAGAAAAACAAATCCCTCAAATAAGTGCATAATGAATTTCTAGATTACTGAGTCAAAGGTTTTATGGAACTTTAAATTTAATAGCATAATTTTTTTTGGGAGATTCCATCTACTATGTCCTTCGAATAACTCATGTGTAAGTAAGATATTATCTCTAATCAATATATCTTCTAAAAAGGCTCCTTATGTATCATTGATTAGTGGCATCAACACTCTCTTCAATCTTGATGCCAAGAACATATAAATGAATTTGTATACGTTATTACAACAAGATATAGGCCTTGTTTGACAATCAGTGTATTGCATTAGCTATTAGCTGATGGCAAATTATATCAATGGATAAGATCAGTTGTTTATTAGGAATGTTTGGTAAAATTAACTGTTTAGTATTAGTTGTTTATATGTAAAATGACTTATAAAGGCATTATTTAAAAAAAGGTTATCAAAACATGAATATTATATCTTAGTATTTTATTGAATATTCTTGTAAAAATTTAGATTTTCAATCCTGATAGTTAGTGATGTAATTAAGTAAAAAAAAGTGAATTTATTAATCACACAAATTTCTTATTTGTCAAGTAATTTGTTTAAATTATAATTTCTAATTATTGTGTACATCTAAAAAATATATAATAAGATACGCCAATTGAAGTAAATCACTTATTAATATAGGAATTACGTAAAATATACAAGATACACAAGAAGGGGGTTGAATTGTGTAAACTTCTCGAAAATATTAATCTTTTGATATTTCTTGAAAATCTTTTCAACTATCAAATGAATACCAAAGATACTTTACTAAAATTGATAAGTATCGAAATCGCAATTTCTTTTTATCTACTCGTCTAATAACAAGAAAATTAAAGTGTAAGGGTCAAAGAATAGACTCCGCGATTTTATACTAGTTCACCCCAAACCTTGGGCTACGTCTAGTCCTTAGAGTTCGTTTGAGATTTCACTATACTTTTCAACTTTACAAGTATTCTTTCTCCCCTTTCAGAGCCTCTTCAGGTCTCTTACACAAAGTATTCTTGCTGCTATCTTCATCTCTCCAAGCTCTAGCCTTTTCTTTCTTTCTCTGAGAAAGATATTGTGAGCTTTTCGTTACAGTAGTATTCACTCTCTTGTTTTGCACTTTGAATACTGAATTTTTTCTAAGTAAGCAAAAAGTTCAAGTTCAAGTTGTTTTAGTCTTCGACTAGGACTAGTATTTATAGCCTAAATCTCCAATTATCTTCTTGAAAAATTGCTTCTTGTTTCTTCTGGTACCTGTTATTTAGTTGATTTTTGTAACTAACTCTAACTAGCTAACTGTCTGACATTCTAGAGTGTCTTCTTCTTTGCATCGTCTGATTTTGTCACTTCATCTGTGTTTTGCTTCGTCTGTTTCTTGCGTAGTCTGTGTTTTGCTTCGTCTATGATGACGTGTATCATTTGCTGCTGACGTATAGTCTAGGATGACTAAGTGATACTTACATTTTTCTACACACTTAACAAACTTATCAAAACAATTCATATATTTCTAAGATTATTATTATTTGATTGTCACCAAAATTAATAGAAGTGAAGTCTTCTTGACTTAAAAGGAGCTTTGACTCGAATTAATGAAACTAACAAGTATTTCTTTCAGTTGTAGTGGTAACATTTTGGAGATAACTTTTTAAAGCATGTTGCAACACAAAATTGACTTATATTCATTTAAAGATCTTTGATTAGGTCTTTTAGGCATTTAAAGATCTTTGATTAGGTCTTTTAGGGATAAGTGTTACAAAGGTTTTATTAATCTCTTTCAAAATTTTATTATTGCTAAAGAGCTCCAAAATAGACTTAATAATCAAATCTCACGTGATATGCTATGTGCTTTGAAAAAATTTGGCATTCAAATCTAGTCCTGTTGATTTGTTAGGGTATACTAAAAAGTGCTAGCTTCACATCTAAGGGATTAAAGGGTTTAATTAGGAATTCCATTTAAGAGGAAGGGGGACAACTAGGGATAAACTCCTATAGACAAGAATAAAAAAGGTTAATATACCTAGTTAGACTTAGTGATGATTGTGTATCATCTCTTTTTGTTCTTTATGGTTTGCAATAGATATCCCATCATCATTGAGAAGGGAGTTATTCTTTTTAATGTCTTTCCTTACCATAATGGCATTAAAAAGAATTTGGAACTCTTATCATCTTCCTTTAACTAAGTTACTCTTGCTTTAAGCAATGATTAATGGTTTTTAAGGGCCAAAGAGTGATTATAAAAAATCTCTTTTTTCTATTTCTCTAAGCATAAAATCCTTTAGGGAACAACGTAGCAAAGATTGGATATGGCGATTTTCTTCTATCTTAAAAATAACTTCATTAATGTTCTTGATTTTTATTGAAAATAAATTCTTCAATTTAGTATTGACTGCTTGTAGCTTCTTCACATATTTGTATGAGTGATATCCACCCATTTCCTTTCTTAACCCTATCTCTACCATACCCTCAAATCCTTCAACATTAATAAGAAAATTATTAAACCTGATAGGAGTCTAAGTTTATGAATTTAGTCCTTATTTTTACTTCTATAAGAGAATGATCCTAGTATAGTGGAATGTAAAAATGGGCTAAATTATTGTTAAAAGAGGAAAGCTAAAGAGGATTGACAAGAGCTTGATTGAGCTTCTTCCATATCAGCCAAAAACCCTCTTGTTTATTGCTCCATATGAAAAGGATCCCATCACATTTGAGATCAATGAGTTCTGATGAGTTTAGGTAATCATAGAAGTATTCATTTGATTGCTTATTGCTAAGCCTTTCTCCTTCAACCTCTAAGGTGAATAAGGTACAATTAAAGTTCCCTATTACTAGTCAAGGTAGTAATGTAAACCTACTTAAGGAGTTCAAATAATCCCAAAGCATCTTTCTTTGAAAGTTATAATTAGTATTGTTAGTGAAAGACAAAGTAAAACATCCATCATTCAAATAGACATCCAGATGGATACATTAATTTGTGGAGACTTGATTCAAAATCCTTACCTTTTTCATATTAAACCTAACCATTATTCTGCCACTTATATGTGACTGATAATTGAAAATAATTTCCCATTCTTTCTCAAACACCAATGTGCATATTGATATATGCTTGATTGTTTATATGTTTACTCCATGACATTTAGTGATTAATGCTTAGAAATGCTTAAGACATTCATTTTAGTTCATATTTAGTTTTAAGTACAATTTTGAAGAATAAGAGCTAAAATGAGTTAAGAGCATATTCCTTGAGTCATCCTATTGATGTTCAAACTCAATTATCTCTCTGGAACAAGAAGGGGATGGATTAGGTTGAGGATTGGATAAGAAATCACAAGAAGAACAACAATTCAGCGAGACCTGGGAAATACACGGCTATGTTTATACTTATATAGCGGTGTACACATTCGGAGATATTTTTAGACTTACATAGTTAGATACACTGTCGTGTAAATCTATATGTGCATAGAGCCAATTGTAGTAGGTTTATAAAACTAGAGTAATCTAGTGTATCAAGCCTTGTAAGGAAATGTGTAACTATATTTATTAATCATGGTTAAATAACAACAATAATATCCTATTAGAGATCTCACTAAGATGTGAGGTTTAAGGTATCTATTTCCTTCATTAAGGCATACAGGTATATCTAATTAGGTAACTACTACTTATTGATATGTAATTTAACCTAATCATATTCATTAAGTATCATTAATCTATAGGGTTACCACTAAAATATAGGATACCACAGTTCTTTAATGCTAAAGTGTTTCTTATGTTAGTCTTTCGTATGATCACAATGATTGAATCAATAGTAATTAGGTATAAACTCAATAATTAAAATCAAAAGAATAACTGAAATTAATGTTTTAGTTCATATTTTAATAATTGAATATCTATAAAAATTACATCCTTAACCCTAATTTATGTTTCTAGCAATAAAATATGATAAAACTAAACATGAATAGATAAATATCAATATAAAAGGAAACAGTAGAAGAAAGAATTGACAAAAATTGCCACTATGTTTCTTCAATCTTGCTCCTAGTCTTCCTTCAAAGAAAAGAAAGTATACAAAACTATGAAACACCATAAGAATGTACCTCAGAGTCGATTGTAGTCCTCCTAGTTTATTTCTAATATAAGTATTTATAATTAGGGTTGCAAAAATAAATTTATAGAGGATGAAATTGAGAAGTTACACATCCTCTTATATTATGCCCAAGACCCAGTGCCAGACCAACTCCAACTTTTACTCTTTGAAAATCCAGGTGTAACCAGTGCCTAACATCAAATTGTAACTAGCATCTTTACATCATTTCGCTCTGTAAATTCAAGACGAGTTTGATGTTGGTCTATGATTAACTCTAGCACTAGTCTTATTGTGCTTCTTAACTCAAACCTTCGCAAAAGACAAGTACCTGTTATCTCAACAAGTTTAATGCTTGTTGTGTTTTGCTCCACTGGCTTCTCCACTTTTCGATATTTTTCAATAAGAATTAGATCCCTAAGGCTTCTAAAAAGTTGTCAATCTTATTATCTTCTAAGTAACTCTAGCATATCATCAATTGGAAGAAAGTCGAATTAAATCTCATATTCTCTTTAAATTTATTACCTGCAAGATAATAAACTAAATATAAAAGATATAACAAATTCCATATAAAACATGTTATAAAGGTGTCAAATACTAGGTAAATTCTCCTAATAACATATAAAATGTAGACCAATCACTAGCCATTGTAAATTCAATCTTAGGGATTATATGAAAGATTAAAAGGTGAAGTATGGCTTATGCCTTAGAAAAATGAATATTTTAGATCTAGAGAAAGGGGCTCCCTGGACTATTATCATAACTAACAAATTAACTACACTTAAAGAGTTTGATTAGATTGAGTTACATATTGTGATAGGGTAATTACTAGTTAACTGTGTAAATTAGGATAAGATATAAATACAATCGGTTAATTGTTATTTCAACTTTAATAATCAATCTTGTATGATAATTGAAATTTCACATAAGTGAACTTCAAAACCCAAGCATTTCAATATCATGATCCTTTTGTACAAGTTAATTATCCTGTTTCATTAACTTAGTACTTTATTTACATTCTATTAATTTTCATAAACATTAATTGCATCATTTAGCCAGAATTAGTAAGTTTAGTAATTATAATCCTTGTGAAATTGATACTCTTTTATACTCCAATGTTTATTAGTTGTTACAATCGATCTTGTGCACTTACAGATAGAATCAACGTTGAACTCCATCAAATGCAAATATATTCCATATTTGTTCGTCTGCCACTGTACACCTACTACTTTTGTGTTTTTGAGCAATTGAAAAACTTCACATTGCAAGATATCTTATGGATCTTCACCATAGCACACTGAATGCACATATTTCGGAGTAAGTGATAATAATTCTTACGGGCGTGATCTTGTCATGGGAGAACAGATAGAGAGTAGCAGACTTCATAGTCAGGTATCCACCTTTGAATAACTCAAGAATCGTGATCAAATGTGTATAACAGACACTTTGGCTACGTTTTTGCTTCAGCTAGTCTACTATATATGATACAAAGGTCATGTAAGTAAATATACAGATGCAAGCAACATAATTTTTGACAATGTACTAAATCTTTGGAGATTTGCACCAAACTAGAATGTTCAAGATATTCAATTGTTGCTTGAGAATGGCATAACGGCGCACATTTGCTAATAATTAATGCGCAAATGCAACTAGTTTAGGTTGACAAGAAATGTGACAAACAGACATTAATATGTTTGACAAAAATTAATATCCCAAGACCTCAGCAATATTTATCCCCCTCCCACGTCTGCCAACTGTATACTATCGAATATCAACTGCAAAATTCACTAATGTATAGAAAGATAGGAAAACAAAACATAGAAAGACGAAGAGCTGCAGTTGGATATTATATTCTCTCAAGTAACTTATTTCAATGTTGTTTGCATAATTTACTAACCATCTGGTTCTTTTCGTTGGCATTTTTGTTTTGAATTGGTTGCATGTTCAAGCTCTGAATCGAATCCTTTGAACCAGTAGAGAGTACAGTTGCGTCCTCATTCTTTGTCGGACCAAACATATCACATACATTCAATCCCAATGTTGATCTTTTAAGAGGCCCTGCAGACATTGGCATCATGGGAGGGGGTTGAAATGGCATTGGTAGTCCTTGTCCAGAAACTCCAAACACCTGACAGTTAGACGCTACCAAGCTATGCACAGCACTTGGCACTGATGGTAATGGCCGAGGGAAATGCGCTCCATGAAAAGGAGGCACTTGAAGCATTGAACAAGTGGAAGATCTACCATTCATTTCAGGTAT
The DNA here is from genome assembly GCA_027123425.1 of Erythroxylum panamense. NCBI lineage: Eukaryota > Viridiplantae > Streptophyta > Magnoliopsida > Malpighiales > Erythroxylaceae > Erythroxylum > Erythroxylum panamense. Next base: position 20,551,705 of record JAOTIZ010000006.1, on the reverse strand, counting down.
GCCCATCGCCATATCCATTCCAATCCCAACACCCAGGGGAGAAAAACGTGCCATATGAGCTGCATGGACATGAGGTACTCCTGGAGGAATCATCATTGATGGCATATACAAACCACATCCCATAGACATAATCTGCAAGAAAACGTTTTCTGTTAGATCAACCAATTCTCAAAACATTGGCTCAAATCAACTGAGCTCAAAATGAACTCATGTTAGGGGAGCCTACCCTGTTAGGCTCAGTAAAGCTACCTAAGACAAACAAAACTAACATGGATGGAAAAGACTTGCCTGAACTTGAAGCTGTAGTGCTTTCAAATATTCAATGGCTTCATCAAGCATTGAAGCTTTGTCCACCTTATTATGTCAAAATGCTAAGCGTCAATTGAAGCAGAAGTTCCATAAGCTTTCATCGATACGAGGGAAAAGTGCAGCTTACAAAAGCGTCCGAAAAGTTTCACATTTCCAATGAACTTAAGATTTATATCTCATGAACTACTTCCCAACAATAGTTTTTTTTTTAATTTTTCCATCAGCCAACATTTTCACAGATGTTCCTGTCCTATATTTCGATGCAAAGAACCTATACTACTTTATAAGACTGTGAAGAAAGTTTGGCAGAAGGTATAAAGTTTCCACCTTGTTGCAGTTTGGTATCAGTTCTTGTAAAGCACGCATCTTCTCATTAATCCTATCCCTTCGCTTCTGTTTCAGTAAGTCCAGATGAAACAATTCAGAAACTCCAATGGAACTACAAAACTAGGAAAAATTACAACTAAACAACAGGGCATATGAATTTCTATAAATACATAGGTTTCTAACCCTTTCAGACAAATTATGTACTTCTGCTGCTCGACTTCTCTTGGAACCAGTACCCCCTCGAACTGAAGTTCCCTTTTTTGCAGCTACTGATTCTTCTTCACCATCCTGACACATTGAAGAATGAGAGTTATGGTGTTCTAAGGTCCAAAGAAAATAAGAAATATGACATTGATATTCAGCTTACTTCACTAGGTCCTTCGGACTCCTCGTGGTCGAGATATTTTCTCTTCAAATTCCGAGCTGGATCATCCGAATTTCTCTCTACACTGTTGCCTGAGCAAACGGAAGAAGAAGCAACGGCAGGTTCTGCACTCCTTTCATTGTCTGTGAATTCATTTCTAGCACCCTTGGCAGAATTTGGGCAGCCGTTTTCGTCTTTCTTAGAGTCATCTTGACCCACAGCCTCAGGTTGTTCAATATGGGCAGGTTCCTCGAGAAGCTTTGCCTCCAGCTGTTTAGCATTGACCTTCGGTGACATTATAACAGGGTGGCTACGATACCTATTTTGTTTTCGTAAACCACTACATGAATCAATGAGCGTGTATTGAGCACGATTACTATCACTAGTGATTAAGAACTTGTCCTTACTGCCTGTTCTTTCCATGCTTCCTGCACCTGAATTGGCCGTCATGCCAATGCTATAAAGATTTGCTTTAACAAGAGCAGCGGGCCTTGAGAAATGTGAGAAATTAACCAAGCTGGAAGAAGTTGAAGCTGGTTCGAGATCTTGCTTCTTCGGCACCTTTATGCTAGGGAACCCACCTCCTGAAGTTGCAACACAGACATCATTTCCAGTAAGATGGGTGTCATTGCCTATATTATCACCGTTGTTACCCAAAACTCTGGATCTAAAGTATGGAAATGATGTCTGATGTTGAGAGAGTGAGGGACATGATTGAGTAGAAGTAGAACCGTTTCCATCTGCTGAAGAAAATTTAGTACCATTATCTTGCTCTAACCTCAAATCATGATGCATAGAATCCATAACTAGGCCACTGCGATTACTTCTCCCATCAAACGATGAAAAATGATTTGGGGAGGAGTTTCCAGTGACTACTGATAATTCAGGCATAAGCTCAGAATCATAATCATGCTGCACAGGCTCGTCAATTTGATAACTCAACCAAGGTACCATATCATCATCCTGTTTCGAGGCCATTTCAGCTGAGGGCATCAACATTTGAACTTCATTTAGCAGAGGAAACTTCCTAGTTTTTGAATTAGTCCCATCTCCAGTATCATTATCTCTAATCTGGAGGTTTTGAGACAATAAGTTGTTGCAAGCTTGGATCTTTCTAGTTTTGCTGGATTGAATCTGACCATTTTCCCAAACCAGCTCATGAAAGTCATTCTCAGCCCTGCGATGAAACACATTAAACAAGAAAAACCCAAAAGGAGAAGGAAAATCAATGACAAATCAAACGCGATTTTTTATCACCAGAAGAATATGAACCATTAAGTGGTAACTTACACAGAAGATATATCAGTTGAGCTTACGAGACTTTTCTCTTGACAAGATTCAAGCTTTCCTTTAGCAAGTCGATATAGTAGTTCAGACAAAGGCATTGCGAAATTGGAAAGGGTTTCTTCTGCGGAAAATGACTTAAAGCAAATCAGCTAGGCGTTATAGACATCTTTCTACTCACGTTTAGGCCTTAGTACAAAACCTAAAGGAAGCCCAGCAAGGCATGCGAACATAATCTTGAAAGAAAAGGACCTGACTGTGAGCAAAGCGCTGGTTAGCTAGCAAAAGTAATAGAAGTATAGACACCACTTTGTTTGAATTTAACACTAAAAGTATCAGTCAAACCTTTTCTTTATTAAGCTGCAGAAACTACCAGATCTCAGACTACGGAAACTAACTGACAGTAAAAGAAAACATCTTTAATGATTCAGTTAAAAATCCTCGAATCAATTCAACTACAGAGAAAACAGAATAATAAAACCTGCCCTCCTCGAATCAGCAAAACTACTCTACTCCACGTACATTGGAAACGTGAAAAGGCGGTTGTAAAACGTAATAGAAGAGGTTACCCAAAATGCAATCTTTAAAAGTATGCAAAAAAGTTGCAGTTTCAGGCAAAGAAGCCAAGTGGACCTAGAAGACGGCGAAAGGCCTGCAGAGTGCATAGGATCAGAACGCGAAAGAATAACAATCTTCTTCTCTTTTTGGTTTTGGAAGTAAGAAAAACAATCTTCTTTGCTGCAGGTGAACTCGATTCTTGTACATTTTGAGCGAACAACAAATTTGCTATTTTAAGTAAAAACTGGTAGTTAATAGTTCCTAGTTTGCGATAATTTGTAATGTTTTTTAGGAACTAGACTGGAGATATTAATCCTCAAATAGTTACATTGTTATTGGCATCAATACTTTTGAACATAAAGGAAGACATTGCGAATGTGAGAAGAGAGACATGTGATTTGGTCAATTGGGGCAAAAGGCAATGTCCCAATCCCATGAATACGATGATATTAAAATTGAATGCTTTTGTTTCGCCTCACGCTTACAATTATTACTGTGGTTTTGTTTTTGTCTTAATCAGCCTTTTAAAATGTTTCTTCTTTCCCTTCATTTTGGGAGAGAAAGTTGTGGGGTTACAAGCTTTTTAGTTATTCTTCCGGATTTTTGGCTTCATCTCGGAATAAGTTGTATGAGATTGGATTCATCTATTCTATTCATCTAATGAATCTGGTCTTTAAGAAAAAAGTTATTTTCAAAGATTGACTTTTATGTTGTTTAATTATTAAATTTTTTTGGGGGGATGCCCTGATGAAAACGTCACAAATCTCAATTGTAATTACTCAGGAATGATTATAATTTATAAGCTTATTACTGTTTTCTCTCTCTTCAACATATTTATGTGATAGATTGTGTCCACGGCTCCACGCATATTAAACAATTTTTTTAAATTTAAATTTAATCAATGACGCCTGTACGCTATGTTTTCCAAAGTAAGTTTGACGTGGAATATTGATTCTTAAGAAATCACGAATTAGACTATTTGTACCTACTTCAACAAATGAAGGATGAGCCTCTTCGACCAAAAAAACTTTTTTTGTCTTGGTCCCAAATCAACACTAAGCAAGTCCGAACTAATTGAATACTTGTGTCCGAAAAGTCTTAGGCCCTGTTTGATTAGATGTTAATTAATAGAACGGAATATAATGGAATAAAACGGAACAGAACGGAACAGTTTGTAATATAATAGAATGTAATATAGTGAAAAGTTGTTTGGAATGGATGAAAGGGTTCATAATGTAATGTAATGAAATGTTGTTTGCAAGATAGATGGATTGGAATGTAATGTATAATAAATAACTTTTATACCCCTTATATTAAAATGGTAGTTGCAGGAGGTTTATTATTTTATTATTAATTATATAAAAAATATTAGTATTAATTATTTAATATATTTTACTTTATTTTATGTGAT
>JAOTIZ010000006.1:20522692-20534312 GCA_027123425.1 Erythroxylum panamense | reverse complement strand
AAATTAATATTATTTTTGAAAATGGAAAAAATAATAAATAATAATAATAAAACCGTCGCGGAAGACATTTCATGATGTTTTTAGAAACGTCGCGAAAGACATTCCGCGACGTTTCCCAAAACACGTCGTGAATTCCTTTACATTCTGTGACGTTTTAAAACGTCACAGAATGTTAGACAATCTGTGACGTTTTTTTAAAACGTCGCGGAATATGCAAATTTTGAGTGACGTTTGAATAAACGTCGCGGAATGTCAGTATTTTTTGTGACTTTTTACATAAAACGTCGCAGAAAGCTTTTACCTACACTACATTCCACGACGTTTTTTGGACATTCTGTGACGTTTTAAAAACGTCGCAGAATACTTGTTTTCTTGTATTGGTAGTTGATGATTACTAATATGAGACTCTCATGTCATGACCTTATTAATCAAACTAGATTCCTTAAATATAGCTATCCCAAAATTACTCCGTTTCTATTTAGGGATCATACCCCCTTCCAAAGATATAGGAGAATTCTTGACAACAAACATGCATGTCCACATAAATGTCATTTCGATTTTGGTCGTTAATGCCATATTTATTTTATCTACAATTAATGTGTTGCATGGATGGAGGATTTCCATGCACGTGATCAAACGTAATGTTACATGAAGATGGAATATTCTGGTTCACATGGCTAATCCCTTTATTTTGGGGATTAGATTTAGATGATGAAGGGTCCTAGAATGCTTTAATGCATTTGATCTCTTACCATCTTGGACAGTACTCGTTGATTCAAATGTTACATCCTTTGATTGAAGATTTTCTATTTTGGATTCCCAGTTATTAGCAACAAATTTAATGTTATCTCTAATATCTTTCCTTCTTTATCGCATCACTTGCAACTATGGCTCGTATAACCCCTTTAAAGGTTCCAATGACTTGGTTGACAATGGTGGTGTTGCCTGTTCCGGCTATCCATGCAATGAACGTTTAACTTTATCAGCATGTTTAGACAGTGATTTCACTGCTCTTTCAAGACAAGCTGCCAAATGATGCCCAACAAAAAGGACCATAAAAGGAAAATTTGTCTAATTATTATGCCATGAGGATTAGCTTTAGTACTGAAATTAAACAACATGAGAGGTTTTTGAAAAAGTGAAAACCACATGGGAGGTACTAGCCTTTAAACCTATATTTATTTTATCTTTATCTTTGGAGCCTCAACCTCGATGTCAATTTCTATTTTTGCAATCTTGTCACTTTATACTCCATTCTTAACTTCAAATCATCAAAAGTTCCTTTAACTTCTTCCATATTGATATCACTCTTAATAAATTAACTTCTTCCATATTGATATCACTCTTAATAAAGTTAAGAGAGGTGTTCCATCGGTTTTAATTTCACTTATGGTGACTTTTTTGTTGCTTTTTTGTTACATGAACTTCATCCTTCGAATCTAGTTTCTCTACCTTAAAACAATTAATAACTTCCTGATCACTGTCAATGATTACACTGGTTTCATTGATGTCTCGACCGATAAGACAGACAATGGTATAAGGAAAGGAAGTTCTGCTTAAGCTTGTATTAGTGCTACTTTTATTGGAGGCATATAATTCTCAATTATAATCTTTCATCAAGTTTATCAATATACCAATTAGGGAATGTGGTATCAAATATAAAATGTATTGGATAGTGAACAATATAGTTCACGTGAGACGTAGTTAACCAAAACCGGAACTCTTATACTAGTCAATATGTAAAAATTGTGTTAAAAGAAGAAGAACAATGAAGAGAAGAGGGAAAATAAATATTAAGAAACTCAATTCATATATTGGTTAGATGGATTATAGTAAAATATAATATTTCTCTATTTTGACCCTAATAAATGCTAAGTATATAATATTTCTCTAGTTAGACCATGATAAATGATAAATAGACTATATTTCTAATCCCATGTTTAACGTCTTTTACTTGTTTAATTAAGAGTTTCTTATTATTTTTAGTACTTATCTTATTTCTATTGTGTTTTTAGGTCTTATTTGCCTTAGTGGATAAAAGGAGAAGAATTAGGGTGAAAAAAAGATAGAAAATAAAAAGAATTGAAGCCATTTTGGTGATTGCCTATGTGAGTCTACACAACCGTGCAGGTGCCCGTATAACTCTCTAAAACTATGTTTGTTCGCGATATTCAAAGATTGAAGTATGATTAAGGAACATGATCATATACATGGTTGTGTGAGTGATCGTGTCCACTTCAAAAATCACTCCTGATTCCCTAAATTTGAGCTATAAATGGATAAAGCGAAGAGAAAATAAGGGGAAGTTGGTAAGAGATTCATAGGAGGGTCAAGGGCCACAGAAAAACACATATTGATGACTTAAAATGATAGAGAGAAAGAAGAAAAGCAAGGAAACATATTTTGAATGAATTTCATCAATCCAAAGTTGATTTTGTAAAGATTAAAAGGGATCTTATCATAGTTCACTTAGTTTTCTGTTTTTTTTTCCTTTGACTTTGATGTTATGATTACAAATTAAGCTTTTACTAGTACTTAGATTAGATGAACCTTGGGATAGACTTTATAATGATTTTATTTTAACGTAATTTGTTCTTTAATTTCATTAAGATTCAATCATATTTTTGTAATTATTCTTGAATTAATATTGCTAGAATATTATTTAATGTAATTGTGATTAAAAAATCTTTTTATATGAATAGATCTATCATAATTGAAAGGAGTTATATATAAACCTAGACATAGGTTAACCTAAATCCTCTAGATTTAGGTCAAACTTAATACTGAAATTTATTAATCAATTAATACAAACTTAGGGGTTTTAATTAGAAAGATATCCTAGTTAATTAATCGAGGGATATAGATGTTAATATTCTTGAAAAAGATATTAACTTAATATATAAATTTTTACATTCCGATAAACTATAAATTAAATTGAGTAGTAAAATCATAATTGCATAAGAAATCTTAGGGGATTCAAAGTCTAGGTACCACCATTTCCCTTGATTATTTCTTAGTTTAATCTTTGTTCTAGTTAGTTAATTGTGCTGAAGTATTTTAGTTATTGTTTAAATTTTGCATTTGATTTATCTTAAACACCATAATTTTGTAAGTTAGATAATAGAAAGAAAGTAAGTACTAGTAATTCCAGTCCTTGAGAGTTCGACTCGTACTTGTTACTGTTAGTTACAACTAGATCATGAACTTGAGGTTTAAAACATAAAGTTACATATTGAGTTTTTTATGTCATTTTTAGGAAATAGAATATTAGGAAAACGTTATTTTTATTAATTTAATCATTTTTTCATTTTCGGTAGTTTTTATTTCATTTCCTCTATATTTATTTTTTTATAACTTCCTTTCTTGGTCTTCTGTTTATGTCTTATTTTTTAGTATTTGGGAAGACATTGTTGTAGCCTTCAAACACAATAGAATGATGAAAGAAAAGGCATAGTGACATGTATTTGGTAGCTCAATTGATATCCATAACGTGTTATGAAATTTATGGAGATGATTAACCAAATCATTAATGGTAGAAATTGAACTATATATAGAAGCATCCAAATTGAATGAAGAACTAGCCTTAAGATACCCATTACAAGAATACTTATAATCCATAGTGGAGTAATTATTATAATTTTTTATGGAACAATCATGCTTCATTTAGATTTCTAGAACAACTATAGCAAGAGAAAGAGGAATGTCATAGAGATGTCATAATGAGAGGCATTGTTTTACAAGAGGCTGCCCTCTATAGACTCCAATAGTTAGTTATTTAATGCAAACACACCAAGTTAAACTAGTGGGACCATATGAGCACATTCATTTTCCAAAATGGAGAGAAGCTAAAGGTTTAGTACATGAAGCTGTGGTTAAAGAAGAGAAGGAAGAAGATTCAATAAAGAAGATAGAGGTTGAAGATAAGGGGAAGTTAGTGCTCAAAAAGGGAAGGAAGAAGAGAAGGAAGAGGAGAAAGAGAAGGAGCCAAATAAAGAGGCTATCAAGGAATTATCAACAGTTATATTAAGTACGGAGGACTCCTACTTTCCAAAAAACAAACTGTTGGCGTCAATCAAAGATCCAAGGAATTTTGTTATTCCTTATTATATTGATAGTTTATTACTAAAAAGATATTAATGGAGTTAATTGGTTTTAATAATTTGATACCTTATGTCCTTATTATCTTTTAAGATGTGGCGTATTTGCATGTTATTAAACTATTATATGGGAAAATGAGCAAAAACATGCCATTAATTATAAATCTAGGTTGAAAAAGGGCTTACTGAGAAGTCTAGCTATAAGACTTATAATGAAGCACTGGTTGGGACACACCTAAAAATTAGGTACTTTTTATTTTTTATTTTGTATTTTGAAGGATTTTCTTTAGTAGTTTAGTTATTTTTGTAATTTTAGTTTGATGCCCCTAACTTTGTTGCTTGAGATTTGATGAAGTTCCATAGTTTATAAAGGTAGCATCAATCTTTTCTTTAGAGTATAGAATATTTCACCAGTATTAAATGGATGCTTATGATATTAGATAAGACTGGAAATCTATTTCTATCAGGGAGTACCAGTTATTCTCACCCCTCTTTTATTATGCATAAGTTTCATTGTTCTTTCATAGTTTGTACATTAAGGACAATGTACAACTTAAGTGTAGGGGAAGGATTTGGCAGCAAACTTGCCATTCTTGTTATAATTAACTTAATAATGAACAATTCATGTATTTTTTAAAGAGGATGTTGATCAAGATGACTTATTATGAGTTTGGTTGTGATTGTGATTTGATTTATTTAAGCAAATAGTTATGAGTTTTAATAATTAAATTGATTTTAATTTAGTTTATTAATTTTGAGAATGGATACTTGATTTGCATTATTATACTTGATGTATAATTTATATATTGGACCTGAATTTTTTTCTTTAAGTTAAGCATGATTTAAAATAATTTTGCGGTTTAGATAGATTAAATTTTTGAGTTATAATTATGTCAAATTTAGTATAATTTATTGAATGGGTAAGTGGAATTAAAGTGATAATGTAATAAGGTTATTCAAGGACTTTTTTGGGAGATCACTTAAGCATAAAAGAACATAAGCTTATAAGGAAGGCTAAAATGGACTTTTTGGACTCATTAAGGGTAGAAATGGAAGAAGAATATGTTATCTTGCTTGTTAAGAAGAGAAAAATGTGAATTGAAGGGGGAGGAGAGTGAAAAATGAAAATAAGAGAGAAGAAGAGAGGTTTCGGTGAAAGAAAAAAAAAAGAGAAATCAAGTTTGTTAAGATAAGTTAACCATCTTTTCTTCTTGCTTTATTAAAGGAATGGGTTGTGTTGAGGATGAAGGAGTTAGAGAGAAAAGGGGCTTGTGTAGAGAATGAAAGGTTTGTGTTGGAAGAAGATGGATTAGGAGAACCCAACTGATTTTAGGGTTTCTAAACTAGGTCATAGGTTTTCTAACCTAGATGGTCTATGGGTAGGTTAGATTTGGGCCTAATTTGTGTTTTTTTGCAATTTTTGTGATTTTTGATGTTTAAAACTTTATTGAAATGTTCTTTTGAATAGAACCTTGGTTGTTTTAGGAAACCAAGGGAATCCTACCCAAGAGCAAGGGGAAAGGCAAGCTTGATTTGGATTTACAAAAGCTAATTAGGTGGGTAATGTATTTATAGTTATTGTGTAATTGGGAAAATTCTTGCCTATGTGTGTGTATGTTGATTTGCTTGAAATTGAAATAATTGTGAACATTTAGAAATGCAAGATGCATTGTGATTATGTTATACCTTGAGAAAGGTTATAACATTTTGAGTTAGATAAAAAGAAGAAAAAGGCATGAAAGTATGAGCATATGATTGAATTGAGACATAAATTGGCTGTGATTGGGCTAGAGAGGAACCCATTTCATTAGTCACGTGCATGTTGACCCATAGTCTTCTCCTGGCTGCCCGCTTGAGACCATGAAATCCTGAGAATTTGGACTCGTTTTGTTCATGGTGTAAACTTCGGTTTCTCTGTTTCGTTCCATAGAACTCTTGAGCCATTTGTTTGTTCATTGCATCTTTAAATTGTCGAGTATGGGGCATAGTTGAGTGTTATGGTTAATGGCTGAAGTCTATGCTATGTGTTATAAGTTTAAGTTAAACTTATCAAACGCTTAAATTGCTAGAATAGATTAAAAATGCTCGAATTGCTAGATATACATGTATATATGCTTAAATATGTAGTCAATTGCCAATGACTAAAGATATATTAGCCACTAAGCTGTGTAGCTCACTCTACTATTCCCTCCTTAGGTACAGAACCAGAAGGTTAGCAATCCTTGCAAGGCATTGAAAACTCCAAGATATTAGAAACTTTTGTAACTAAGTTAGTTCCATCACTTTTGGATAGCTTTATAAGCACGTTAAACATTGAGCATCCTATGTATGTTGTATTTTATGCTAAGCCTTTATTTATAATGTTAATATGTAATTAAAGTTATGTATGAACTTCTTTTTATTTAGCAAATGAGTTTAGAATTGAAAAGTTCCCTAAGTGTATATGCATATTTCTTTGTAGTTGTACATTTCATAATCCAAGTCTTTCGTAGGTGTAGAAATTATGTACGGACTTTAGGGGAAAACTGAACTAATTTAGGTTGAATTAGTCAAAGTTTCCACTTAGAAAGTTTTAGCTTGTCTTTCTAGCTTTCCAACGGTATATAGTATGAATTTTTAGACATCGGAGTCAAAAGTTATGGTCCTTATAAATGGAGATGCTTAATGGTATAGATTGTATCGTCTGGTGATGACGTATCGTCTGGTAATGATGAATCGTCTGGTGATGACGTATCATCTAGTGATGACATGTTGTTTGGTAATGATGCATCATCTGGTGATGACAAATCATTTGGTGATGACAAATCGTCTGGTGATGACGTGTATCTTCTGTGCACTATTCATCTTACACCTTCTGGTCTTTTGGTTTCGTCTGATCCTATCTTCTGGTCCAGTTTTTGACCCTATAGATGATAGAATCTATCTTTAATGTCTTCATGAAAGTTGTAGATCTTGAAGTTTCTCTTTCGAACAATCCAAAGAATATCTTAATCTGATATCTGTAGATAAAGTTATGACAATTTTTCCAATTTGTCTAACCCATCATCTAGTTTCATTTGACCCTATCATTTGGTCCACTTTTGACCCTATAGATGATAGAATTTGTTTTCAGAGTCTTCATGAAAGTTGTAGATCTTGAAGTCTTCTTTCGAACCATCTAAATAAAATATTAATTCAATATCCATAGAGAAAGTTATGCTAATTGTCCCGAAATAGGTTCAATATGGTTGAGGACAAGTACTGTTTTAGTTTAATGACTCTAAATGCTGGGCTCCGGAAGCGGGGTCCAGCATTGTTTGGTATTAGAGATTAGGTTTTTCCTAGGCTTAGAATGCATAATAGGATAAATTGTTATGTTATATGATTACTTATTGCACTGTGAATTGATTGAATTGCATTAAGTAATATGCATGTCATGCATATATGTAAGGATTAGGAATTTAAAATGAAATATAAGCTAATAGTTAGTGTTTACATTGAAGGAGTAAGATGCCACCTCATAAAAGGACACGAGGGTATTGAAAGGATCGATTGCACCTGAATCTTCACCAAGGGAGGAGAATACTGATGAATCAGTAACCCTAGGAAATGCTAAGGCTTTTATACGGCAAGGTAGTGAGCCCGTTCGGTCATAGACGCAGGGGTCTCCTCTTCTGCAGGACCAAGTGCCTGCTCCATTAGATCTAAGGATGTTTCAGGCATTTTCTCAGGCCATGGTCTAGATGCCGCAATCTTTGCTCCAACCCAGTTAAGAAAGGAAAACAGTTTGACAAGCTCAGGAGGCATGGGGCAGTGGATTTCTATGGGACAATGGATCCAGAAGAAGTTGACACTTGGTTGAGAAAGACCGAGAGGATACTGGATCAGATGGATTATGAGGATGATGAGAAGGTTGTGTACGCTACAAGCTTGCTATAGGGAGATACTCTGCATTGGTAGGAGAGTGTACCAGGGAGCCAGATGAGACCGCTAGTGCTGGCATGGATGGACTTCTTAGCTGCATATAAGAAGAAGTACCTGCCTGAGGTGTACATTCAGCAAAAGTAGAGAGAGTTTCTAAGTCTCACCTAGAAGAAAGTGACAGTAAGTGAGTATGAGCACCGGTTTACATAGTTATCCCGGTATGCAGCAGAGATGATAATGAGTGAGGTAGCTAAATGCCATAGGTTCGAATCTAGGTTGCATCTGGCTATTAGAGAGAAAGTGGTGGTGTAGAATTTTTGTGATTTTCAATAGCTGGTTGAAGCAGCTCTAAGGGTTGAGAACATTGAGAACATAAAGAGTGCTGTGAGCAAAAAGAGAAAGGGGAGAGAACAGTTCAAGAGGGGAGGTGGTACTTCTATGGCTGAAAGGAGTGCTAGGACTTTTCCTGTGCAGTTTGAGAAGAGGAGCAGTGGAGCAAGTAGATCCAAACCGATTAGAACTTTTACTGTTTCTCATCAAGACTCTATAGCAGGAGGCAGCAAAAATGGATATGGGGATAAGCCACCCATTCCCAAATGTGAACATTGCGGAAGGTTTCATAGAGGGGTGTTACCGATTGATAGGAGCATGCTTCAATTATGGAGAGAAAGGACACTAGGCAAGAGAGTGTCTGAAGAACCAAAAAGAGAGGGAACATAGATGCAAGCTTCGAAGAGAACTGAGACAGTGGGGCACAAGACTGCAAATGAAGTGGGCAGCTCTGATGCAACTAGGAGGGTGAATCCTCTAGGAAGACCAAGGGGGCAAGCACCAGTTAAAGTGTTTGCAATGACACAGGAGGATGCAGAGACAGCTTCAGAAGTTGTGACTGGTATGATTAAATTATTTGATGATGATGTAATTGTTTTGCTTGATCCGGGTTTCTCCTTTGTTTCATTCGGTAGAACTGTGTATGATAGAGAACTGAGCCCATTGGATACCCCTTTAATGGTTAGTACTCTAATAGGCCACTATATTGTGATTAGTCAAGTTTATAAAGATTGTGAGATACATATTGGTGGGGGACACATAGTGGTGGATTTAATGCTATTGAAGACGAGAGGATTAGATGTAGTTTTGGGTATAGATGCCTTAGAGAAATATAATACCAACTTAGATTGCAAACGGAAGATAGTGGAGTTCGATCTGGGTAATGGAAGAAAGGTAATGTTTATAGGAGATAGAAAATTTAGCTCATCGAGGATTGTTTAAGCTTTGATGGCAGAGAAAATGATAAGGAAAGGGTGTGAAGCATTTTTGGCCAGTATGGTAGACACGAGGACAAATAGAGAGAATTTAGAAGATATACCAGTGGTCATGTAATTCTCGGACGTCTTTCCCAAGGAGTTACTAGGACTACTGCCACCTAGGGAAATTGAATTTCCCATTGAGCTTCTTCCAAGCTTAACACCAATATCGATTCCAACTTATAGAATGGCTCCGGTAGAATTGAAGGAGCTTAAGGAGCAATTGGAAGATTTGTGAAGAAGAAAGGCAAATCATTGCAAATGTGTGTGGATTATAGGAAGCTTAACCTTGTCACCATTAAGAATAGATATCCGCTTCCACACATAGATGACTTGTTTGATTAGTTGCAAGGGACAAGGGTCTTTTTGAAGATAGATTTGAGATCAGGTTACCCTCAGTTGAGGATAAAGGAGTCTGATGTGTCAGAGACTGCTTTTAAAACACGGTATGACCATTTTGAGTTCTTAGTCATGCCTTTTGAGTTGACAAATGCACCTGCAGCTTTCATGGATTTGATGAATAGAGTCTTTAAGCCCTTCTTAGACCAATTTTTCATTGTCTTTATTGATGATATTTTGGTCTATTTTAAGAGTAATAAGGAGCATGAGAAACATTTAAGGATTTCTTTGGAGACATTGAGGAAGAATGAGTTGTATGCTAAATTCAATAAATGTGAATTTTGGCTAAAGGAAGTGACATTTCTTGGACATGTGATTTCAGAATATAGAGTACATGTAGATCCAAGGAAGATAAAAGCGATTGTGAAATGGGAAGCACCTAAGAATGTAGCTGAAGTGAGAAGTTTCTTAGGATTAGCTAGGTATTACAAAAGGTTTATGAAGGGCTTTTCCATAATAGCAACTCCACTTTCCAAATTGATAAGAAAGAATCAGAAATTTGTATGGACAGAGGAGTGTCAAAGCAGTTTTGAGGAATTGAAGAACAGGCTTACAACTACACCAGTTTTGACTTTGCCTTCGGGAAGTGATAGATATACAGTGTATAGTAATGCCTCAAGGAAGGGATTGAGCTGTGTGTTAATGCAAGGCGATAGAGTGATTGCTTATGCTTCTAGGCAATTAAAGCCCTATGAGATGAATTATCCTACGCATGATTTGGAGTTAGCTGCCATAATTTTTGCGTTGAAGGTTTGGAGACACTACCTATATGGAGTCACCACCAGGGTGTTTATAGACTATAAAAGTCTTAAGTATCTGATGAGCCAAAAGGAGTTGAATTTGAGACAAAGAAGGTGATTAGAGCTATTGAAAGATTATGATTTGATAATAGACTACCACTCAGAGAAAGCTAATGTAGTAGCAGATGCACTGAGTAGGAAGTCCACTATGATACATGTGGAGACAGTATATCTTCCTTTGTTGAAGGAATTAGCCAAACTTAAGGTGACATTGAAGCAAGTCGAGTCTGATTGTGTATTGGCTCACTTTAAAGTGAGGCCAGTATTGAATGAGAGGATTAAGGAATTGCAGGAACAAGATGAGTATTTGAACAGGCTCCGAGAAGAGATTAAAAGTGGTAAACCTTCTGAAATAAAGATCAGAGAAGATAGATTCATGGTGGTAGGTAACAGATTGTGTATTCTAGACATGTTGGAGTTAAAAGATGAGATTCTTGATGAGACACACAATGCGCCTTATGCTATGCACTAAGGAAGTACGAGAATGTATAGAGATTTGAAAGGGCATTTCTGGTGTCAATAACACCAATATCATATCATATCGATATTTCTTAACATATTTACACAAGTCAGTGATCCAATTCTTAATAACCTTATATAGACCAATACAATTCAAGCTTAGTTACACATCTTGCACTTAATCTAATCACGCCTTGGAAATGTGATACTCTTAGGAACAATTCATCTTTCACTTCATAGTACACATCTCTATAGTGTTAGTACACTTAATTCTTATGTAGATCGTAACCCTTGTCATATTAATCAAACAACCACTTCGGTTCCCATTTCATCTTCTTAAGATCATAACAATTCCTGTTTTGATTTCATTCTACTTGTACACTTTAATCTCATTGTTCCTACTTGTCTCCCTATTTTCTTCAAACAATCAAATGGTAATACATTCACATCTTTATCACATTCGGAGATATACACCACAGTACAATATTTGTGTCATATTCAGTTCCACCCATACAAATGCATTGACTCATAATATGTCAAATTTAACCATAGACTGTTTCTCATCTCTAATTATGCACTGTTAAGTCAAAATGACTTTACTGAGATATGATTTTGATGTATAACAAAGTGAAAAATAAAAGAAGTTAGAAAAACA
>JAOTIZ010000006.1:20474091-20491843 GCA_027123425.1 Erythroxylum panamense | reverse complement strand
AGTTACGGAGATTTGGTGACGAATATAAATCGTCTCTAATAACTATTAGTTATGACTCTTTTTTGTAGCCAAATATGATTAGAGAAAAACATCGTATATAGTTTCCAGTTACGGAGATTTGGTGACGAATATAAATCGTCTCTAATAACTATTAGTTATGACTCTTTTTTGTAGCCAAATATGGTTTTTGTTGTAATGGTTGTTTTTCTTTTCTTGATTTCTTTTTGCATGTTAGGTAAACTCTTCCTTGATGAAATAAACATTTAATGTTATAAAAATAATTTTTATTACTTACAATAATGAATGGTTGTTAACAATTATCAAATAATGATCACTAAACTTTTCTTCATAAAATAAATGACAATAAGAAACTAATTATAATACCTAAAATAGAATGAAGGAATCCTCTGGATTTGTAAATCATCTTAATCTTAACATATACCAATGCCATACCATAATTTGAAACAAAACCGAAATGAAAATAAGTTAAGAAGTTGTGGCGGTGTTTAAGAATGATTTCTTGTTCCAATCGACATGGTTGGGTTCTTATCATATATGCTTTCCACTTGATGATGGCGTGGATTTTTGCTATTTTGCTTGTCTATTTGGAAAGGGGTAGCTTTCAATTCACTCATTTCTAAATATATTTAGAAATTAGAATATTGCAAGCAGAGACAGACAGCAATTACGAACATTTAAAAGCAAACAGCAGTTGCATCACCAACGGCATCCGCATCATATGAAATGCAATTTTTGTCACCAATTGTAAGATCTCGCCATCACATTGGCCGCTTCAAAAGATTAAATACTAGATGTTATTTTCAAGGTAAATGACCTAACCTCAAAACATAAATTCTTTAAGCCCATTTGCACAAAAACTTCATAAGCTAATGCTAATTCAAAGAAACACCTTCCTGAAGTTAACAATATTGAAGATAAATTATTAACACTATAACTTAGGCGGTCACATAGACTATTCGGAAGAGTATAAAACAAAAAATGAGGGGACACGGCTGGGAGTCCAGATCTCATGTCCAATAATATTCTGTCTTATTCTGTTAAATGAATTTCAGTCATTTATTTATGTAGGTCCTGCATGGGTCCCGTATAGATCCCGCGAAATAAATGACTGAAATTTCATGGGACAGAATAAGACAAAGTAATATTAGACAGAGGATCCCGTCTTCACGACTGGAGTTCGGTTTCTCCGTAAAATGGATAAACGTAAGGATAAGGCAAATTTAACTATGAGAAGGAGAATACGGGAGGTGATTAACATCTCAAGACCATCATAACTCTTATTGTTGTTAAGTTTGCTCTAATTTAAACTAAGGGAATTAATAAATAATTTAAAAATAATACATGATTATAGTTAATATATATTTTCAATATATTCTAATTATTAAACAAAATTTTATTTAAAATTTATATGTTTTGAAGATATTTTACATATAATTTTATTTATTAATAACTATTGAATTTATAAAATAAAGCTATTTATAATTTTAATTAACAATGATTTTAATCAATTTAAGATATAAAATTAAACTAAACCTATGCTGAAAACAAAACAAAGCACGTATGTTAATAATGCTCTCATCAAATCAACGTTCTCTTTTGCGGGCACTTCCCACTTCCTCCACCATCTTCTGCGCTCTCCCTCACCAACGACAGGAACACTAACACTAACACTAACAACAGCCAATCTCATGGCCTCCCGATCTCACACTCACGCCATGAATGGCGACACCACCACAGTCACCATCCCCAAAAGACCCAAACTTGGTCCTTCCTCCATCACGGCTTCCCAAATTGCTGTCGAGTTCTCGCACCATGACCCTTCCGTGGCTCGCATCAATAACGGCAGTTTCGGGAGCTGCCCACAATCAGTTCTCGCCGCCCAACACCACTGGCAGCTCCAGTTCCTCCGGCAACCAGACGACTTCTACTTCAACCACCTCAAGCCTTCAATCCTCACTTCTCGCTCCATCATTAAAGACCTCGTTAACGCCGATCACGTCGACGAGATCTCCCTCGTTGACAACGCCACCACAGCCGTTGCCATCGTCCTGCAGCACTGCGCGTGGTCCTTTGCTGAGGGCAGGTTCCACAAAGGAGACGTTGCCGTTATGCTTCACTATGCTTACGGCGCCGTCAAGAAGTCCATTGAGGCTTATGTTACTCGCGCCGGCGGTCACGTTATCGAGGTTCCGTTACCATTCCCGGTTACTTCTAATGATGAGATTATAGTGGAGTTCCGAAAGGCTCTTGAGAGAGGGAAGGCTGATGGTAGAAAAGTTAGGCTGGCTGTGATTGACCATGTTACTTCTATGCCAAGTGTGGTGATTCCAGTGAAGGACTTGGTCAAAATTTGTAGAGAGGAAGGCGTTGACCAAGTGTTTGTTGATGCTGCTCATGGGATCGGTTGTGTTGATGTTGACATGAAGGACATTGGGGCCGATTTTTACACTAGCAATTTACACAAATGGTTCTTTTGCCCTCCTTCTGTTGCTTTTTTGTATTGTAGGAGAAAAGGGGACAACTTTAGCGACGAATTGCATCATCCTGTTGTTTCACATGAGTATGGAAGTGGGTTGGCTGTAGAGAGTGCTTGGATTGGGACTAGGGACTATAGTGCCCAGTTGGTTGTTCCTTGTGCTTTGGAGTTCATTAATAGGTTTCCTGGTGGGATTGAAGGTATTAAGAGAACGAATCGTGAGGCTGTGGTGCAGATGGGTTCTATGTTGATGTCAGCTTGGGGTACTCATCTTGGATGCCCATCCCACATGTGTGGGAGTATGATTATGGTTGGATTACCTGCTTGTTTGGGAATTTCTTCCGATTCTGATGCTTTAATGTTGAGGACTCATTTGAGGCAATGTTTTCGGGTGGAAGTGCCCATTTACTTCAACCCTCGAAAACATGGGGATGTTGATTCGATTACTGCCTATGCTCGGATTTCACATCAAGTTTATAACAAGGTTGAGGATTATTACAAGTTCAGAGATGTCATTAACCAACTTGTCACTGATGGCTTCACTTGTGCGTCCCTCTTCTAATTCTAGAGGTTAGTCTATCAAAATACGTGAATGGTGGATAATCAAGAATGCCGTAAGGTAATCAGTTAACTGTTGCTATTAACTGAATCCTGATGATGGAGCTAGCTCACTCTTTGGTCCACAGACCTTTCAATTATAAAACAACTTCATATCAGGCTCATA
Source organism: Erythroxylum panamense (assembly GCA_027123425.1). Taxonomy (NCBI): domain Eukaryota; kingdom Viridiplantae; phylum Streptophyta; class Magnoliopsida; order Malpighiales; family Erythroxylaceae; genus Erythroxylum; species Erythroxylum panamense. Next base: position 20,488,622 of record JAOTIZ010000006.1, on the reverse strand, counting down.
GTTGATGTTCTGTTGAAATATGAACAGAAATGCAGTCGATGATGAACATGTTCTGAGGCTGTTCCCTAACCATGACTTGAGTCGTAGTTAATTCAGTCTAATGTTGCATGACGACTGTCAGGGACCTTCTCAATGCAATAACTGAAATTGCATGGTATATTTCTTATTAATATATCTGAAACCAAATATGTTGAAACTGATTATTTGTCCACTTAGGAAACGGATGCCAAAAAATGAACTAGGGGTCTTACCCTATCTCATGCATGTTGCAGTGTGGCGTCCAATTAATTATGGCATACATAATACTCTTTTCTTCTTCAAAAAAAGAGAAAAACAAGAACAAAAGCACACATGCATACACTCTTTGTTACCAAATTCAGATTATGTATTCAAAATCTGGGCCTAAAAATGCCTTTTTCTTCTCATCTTTGGTGTGTGTCTACTTCTTTGGTTGAAAAGGTAATGAATTTCAAACATAACTATGGAAAAGTGTGAAATCCACAATCTCTATGCCACTATTATTACTCCACTACCTGCATCAGCCGTGAACCTTTGTTATTTACTTTTCTATCTAGTTTCCTGTTACCGTGGATTGAATTGTTACTTAGTTCAGTGGTACTATAAAAGCATAATATATCCTAACAGTTAAATCCCAAGACAAATTTTGTATGATCTGGAAATTACTCTTCCTCTGTTTTATCCAAGCCCTTCAATTGTTCAGCAAACACAAATAATAGCTAAATGTGGAATTGGTCATCCATGGTTACTGAAAATCTGATGTGAATGCTCTTAGCTACCAGCAAGTGCTGCATATATACTGGACAAATGAATGATCCTAATTCAGAGTTATGAATTATTTGTAAATGGTGATTGTCTTTCTTATCTGTTGTTCTTGACCTAGAGTTGTCTCCCCTTGTTTTTTTTTTTGGATAGAGAAGTGAAAGCATGTGGGGGTGTCTCCTAGTCAATAATAATAAGCGTTATGCATGGCCAGTGACCATGGTTTCGGTACCATGAACCCCCAGGGGATGAAGTACACGGACTGACATATCAAAGTTGATGAAATTTCTCACTGTAGCTCTCATTCGGAGATGCTGTTTTCACTTTTATTGTTCCCAGCTAAGGGATACTATTTGCAGTCAAATTTTGTAACATTGCGTGCTTTAAAGTTTAAACTATTGTCAGCATGATCCTCCACAACAAGCAAAGCTTACCTGTAATTATGCTAGTAGTGGTTTTAGTATGTGATGTACAAACAATTACCAAGGATAAAAAGGATGTGGTTAGGTCCAATACCCAGCCTTTTCCTAAAATGAGAGTTGGTTGTGAATGATAGATAAATATACGGCCAAAGTTTGTTCAATATTTTGTACATTTATATGTGAATTTTTAATCTTAATATCCATTTTAAAAACAACCCTTTTTAAACAAATTTTAATGAATTAGTATGTTATCAGAATGCATTTATGTTAAATAAACCCTATATATTTATATTAAATTAAAAAGATTTATTATTAAATTCTAATGTTTTAAAAAATGAATTTTGTTAAAGGTTAATTTTTGAGTATTTAATGAAAAATAAAGGTTAAGACATACAAAACAGAGGTATACCTTTTGAGGAGGACGGAATAAGCGAAAAGAAGAATTTTTGTGGAGGAACATGTGGCAGGCAATTTAGGAGTTGTTTTGGTAGGGAACTTTATGGAGTTTGCCACAGTCCAACATAAGAAAGCTTGCTAAATGGTTTGGGCCTAAAATATAAGCTGCACCGTAACTTTTATATTAGAAATTAAGTTAAATCATAAAATTTTTTAACCTTTAAGTTGAACCTTAATATTTACAAAAGGTTTAAACTAAGTCCTACGAGGATGAAAAATTTGACAAAATTACCCTCCAACAATTAAATTTCACATGGGTTTTTTTTACGACATTAAGTTTTGTATATTAGTGAGACGCACACTTTCACTAATATAGCATTATTATTTTAAAATAAAAGTTGATCCGACAACTATATAAAACGGTGCATTTTAGTTCATCTTTCTTCTTCTCATTGAATATCATTGACAGTCATGGAGAAAATATCACCTTCTGAAAAACCAGGATATCCATCTCGAGAATACTACCTCCATTGTTATCCTTCTGTCGTTTCAATAACAACCTGTCTAAATTTTTCGTGAAACTTCTCATATTCTTATATTAAAAAGAGAACTTTGCTCACAAAGCAAGCAAAAGAAGCAAGCAAAAGTAATATATGCTTGTTATCTGGTAAAGAAGAGAAAAATAGAAAAAGGGAACAAAGATTAAGAATTTGTTTGAGTGTAAAGAATTGGATTTTCTTAGTTTGAGAATTAGGCTGTTCTTGATAGGAAATGGTAGGAGCAGGAAATGGTGGGAGCAGAAAGGATGAATCAGTGGTGATAATTGATAAACAATTCAAATGCTTATGTAGCTTTGGGAAGTCCAAGGAAGAAGAAGAAAAAGGAAGTTGAGTCCCGTAAGCCCATCATCGATGGTAACAAAGCTAAGGAGTAGGAGAAAAGGGCTTTTTGGGCTACAATGCCTCTCATGGTGAAATTGTGGGTGTACATAGATGATGAATACTATGCTACAACTACTTCACCTGACTCTCTCTAGGGCAGTGCTCATAGTGATCCGAATGTGGGAAAGGAAGCTGCTATTGTGGTAATGGATTTTTGGACTTTTTTCATGCGTTGATGATGTTCTTTTTTTTTTCTTTGATGTCTTTATGTTAGATAATGTTGTTGTTTGTAGTTGGTTACTAATAAATAATTAAGTTGTTTTTTGGTTGTTGAGGAGTATAGAAAGAATTTAAAGTTCTAACTTTAATAGCCACTGGTCTCTACCATTTTTCCATCCTTAATGATAGCTTTGATTAATTCAAACAATGGCATTTTCTAAAGTGGAGCTTTCCAATGCATCAAAAATTATTTCAAAGTGGAAATTTATACAATGGGCAGGTACTGCACAAGATAAAAAAGAAGATAACGAGGAACTGGGAAAGAAGGAAAATGTCGTAGGTGATAGCAAAAGTATCAGAAAGTAGAAAAAGGAGAAGTATTTAAAGGAAGCAGGGGATTTCCAGGACCAACATGTTGGTGCAAGTGCTGGATATAGAGCAAACAAAACTATCGAGATAGAAAAAAAATAGAGGATGCACCTACTATTGATGTGAAAGAGCACTTGAAGAAAGTGGTTTCTACAAAGAAGAAATCAAGTAAAGACATGGATGTTGTAGTTTGAGTTGTCACAAGTGAGGTTGCTACTAGGAATGCTAAGCTTGTTACTGCCAAGAAAAAGGAAAAGAGTCATTATAATTAGTACCCAATTTTGTGAGCTTGGAAAGATCATTGTTTTCTTGTTCTTTTCCTCTCCCTACATTACAAGAAAACATGTATTTGTTTCTTCAATAAGAATAAGGCATGAGAATCTGGTCTTATGAGAATGACATTATATGTTGGAACTCCTCCCTGGTGATTCACGGGTCCGACGTCCTATGTGACATCTGGACGCGCTTCTCACGAGGGAGGAACTCCTCACCACAGAAGACAACTTCAAATCGATCTTATTTCAACTTACTCCCGAACGAAACTAAAAAAATTCATCCTAATCTCCTCAATAAAAATGACCTGCTTAGGGCCCAATATTGAATCCGATTCCTAAGCTAAAATGAAATTTCATGTCTCTAGGTTAATTAGAATCAAAAATCTCCTCAATTGAATCTCTATAGATCGAAAAATCACTCAAATACGAAATCATATTCAAAATCGCCACATAATTGACTCTCTTTGATTTAATCCGTAAATTCCAAATAAAACTCGAAAGCTCCAATTTTACCAAAAAAGGGGTAGAAATTTTTTTTAGAAAACCAATGCTTCAAAAACTGACTAAATCGAAGGTCAAACGAAAAAGTTACAAGCGAAAGAGTGGGAGAAGGCTTAATTGGGAACAAGGAAAAATCAGAAAAAGGAAAAAAAAATTAGAACCGTGCGAAACGGCGTCGCCTTGCACGGCCCGCTCGTGATCGCGAGCCGCTCGCGGGGCGTCGACCTCGCTTGGGCGAATATACACACACACACACATATATATATATATATACACATATATACATATATATATATACACATATATACATATATATATATACACATATATATATATACACATATACATATATATATATATATACATATATACATATATATATATATATACATATATATGGAATTTAACATATATATCAAATATAAGTAAAATTAAAAGAAGAAGAAAAACAAAACCTGGAACCTCATTCAATTGTTTACGGGATGATACCCGCTATAACTACACTGACCCAAATTATCATTTCGTACAAAATCCTCATCATTGAGAGGAGCCTCCTTATGATTATCATTCAAATTCAATGCATCAAATGACATGTTAATGAATCTTCTAAAACTTGTGAAACTTATTAGGTTGGAGTATAACTAAATGAACCATTAGTGAAAAGGATGATTATGGTATTGAATTGTTAAATGTTATGTATATGATGTATTGGATGTAATATCAATTCATAAAAAAGGATCAAAGAGTCAAAGTTAATAATTTTTGGAGATGGTGCTTAGTTGAAACATATATTATCCAATAAGTTTAGAACTAAACTGGATACTATAAAATTATGATATATCGAAAAGTTTATATATCGTCTTACAAAATACATTGAATAAAATGTTTGTCTCTATGTATACTTATAGGAGAATGGTTCTCAAGATAAGTAGTACGAGTAAGATAAAGTTTGAAAAAGCTCAAATCTTATGACAGTACATCCAATTAGAACTAGTTCCTTTCTTGATAAATTTCATTTATAGTTAAAAGATTATGAGATGCTAAAAGATTCACTTTAATGATGAATTGAAAGAGCAAGGTTAGTGAGAGTGTAGTTGTAACCTTAAATGAGAGTGTATAAAGATGTAATGCTCCTAGAGAACAATAATTCACATTTTAAATTGTTTAAGATATGATAGTCTAAGAATAACTTTGATTGGCAACTTAATTATGAGAATTAGATCTATAAAGATAAATATGAAAGTCATTTCTTTATTCTAGTCTTAAGTACAAAAATAATGTAATAAAGGTGCTTATTATTTACGATGTCTGATATATATGAACTATTATAGATATCTATTATTTGAGTTAATATCTGAGTTTAGAGTTACAAAGATTTTAACTTTAGTTTATCAAGAACAAAGTAAGTCCTAGTTAAAGTATATTTTATTTAGAGCAATATAATTTAAAAAATTTAGAATTAATTGCTAATTTACTACTAATAAATTTTTTATTTAATGAAAATGATTATTTAGATTAAGAAGATCTTGAATGAGCTTTATATAGTTCATAATGATGATAACTGAGATGAAAGTTGTAAGATTTAAACAACCACTATAAAGAATATTATAGAATTCTCTCTTTAAATTACTATTCTAACAATAATATATCGTCATTGGTAATATAGTATAAGACACTTAAAACAATTAACTTAATACAAGTGAGAAATTGTTGGTTTATGCTCTACAGGCAATTGGTCGGTTGTATTTTTAATGACTTCATTATTTAAAGATATTATTTATCTTATGCATATTCATTTCATTAACTCATGTATAAGATAAATTCCATATAATGAATATATATTTTAAAAGATATTATGATGAGATCATAATTATAAGATTCATATTAGCTTTACATATCATCCTTAAATTGTTCCCAATTATTTTTTTATTGAGATTAGACATTAATAGAGTGTAAAGACAATTATATGTTATGTTTCTTTCTTATAAAGAAAATAGTTGATCTCATAGATTAAAATATGAAGACACTTAAATAAATTTATGGTGCTTGTTACATAACATATTCACTGAATTGAGCCGATATGAGAATTCTATTTAGATAATTATTTATATGTTTATGAAAATCCCCACTATGAATTATACTTTTCCTAATAATAGAACCTTCTCCGAAGTATCTTATGTAAAGATTTTTGCACTTTGATACTAATTAGACTTTTCCTAATAATGGGTAGCTCTAGTAGTAGTTATTGAACATATTATTAACTATATACGGATAGTTGAGAAATCAATATATAATTCATTATTCCCAAGTGATAAGGGAGAAGGTTCTATTGATCTTGATAAGTATTGACTCAAGAAATATTTTGTTAAGGTGGAATGATAATTTGAAAATAGATTTTAAATATTATTAATAAAATCAATTATTAATGGTAGAAAACTGAGATGATTTGACTCAAATAGCATATACATTAATCTCATACTATATTCCTAATTAGAACATTTTATGATGAAAAATTGAATTATATAGAAAAATCATGATAAAAATGTTAGTCAAAACTACTTTAGTATTCCTAATATTTGAGATATCATAATGTGATGCTAGATATCATGACTACAAATTATTTAATTAGAGAATTAAAAATAAATTAAAAAAGATTAATTTATCAAATCTTAAATGCAATTTAGGATTGTAATTTATAACCATCAATATAAGATACTAGATCTTATTTCAGCCTTATTAGTATTTAACTAGAATTAGCTATAATTAGAACTAAAATTTAATTAAAATTAAGATTAAAATTAAAAATAAATTTCTAAAAAAGTTTGGACCCTATTATTAATGGAGTAGACTCCAAAGGAACTAAAACTCATTTCTTTCCCTTCTTTTCACCACTTATTGAGCTTTATCAACCAATTTGTATGGATATCATTTAAAGGCATAATATTATGCAACTACAGTAGTGATGAACCTATTTTAGAAACCAGTTTGTAAGAAAATATAAGAAAATTATCAAATTATATAATTAAGGTAAAAATTTATGGCTCATACTTTAATATGTTTTTTTTTCATTAATGATGTTATAGAACTTGAAAGTAAACTTGATTTTCAGCAAAAAAAATTAATTTTCTTCCACTATGTGTGGAATCAGATCCTATCATGATTTCTTGACATTAATTCTTTCATAGATAATATATTTACAAGTGTCTAACTTTGTAAGATTTTTTCAATTTAGTACTCAAGCTTTTAAAATTTTCAATTAAGTGATTAACCTTTTAAATTCGTTACAATTCAGTTCAAAAAAATTATTTTTGATGATGTGACATGTAAACTAATGTCACATGAATGTCAATTTATTAGTCAAATCAACAACAACAACAACAACAATATTTAGAATGAATTCTGTTGTTCTGCAGAATTTGGAGATGTCTAATGGTACACAACATTATCCCTAACTAGTAGAGAGGTTGTTTCAAACATATCATGAAAAAGGTTTAAATTGAATTATTAAGATTTCAAAAGTTTAATCAATCGAAAATTTTTAATGCTAAATTGAAAAAAAATCCTTAAAAATTATTAAAAATACGAAAATTTACATATTAAATGTGAGATCACACGCTAGACGCCTGATCTCTATTTCTAACTTCCAATCATTATCAGCCAATATCACTGTATGTTCTCCCATGATCAGGTTTTGCTGACTAATAGTTCTCCGATCTCCTATGCGTTCTCTTTCAGTTTTTAAAAGTCTGGTGGCTCACCGGTAAATTATAGCTTGAAATAGCCGGAACTATAGTTTCAGCAATAAAGATAGTTTTTAAATTAGAATTGGTCGGGTCAGCTGTGCTAGGTCCAAGCCCGGGCTCGAATATAGACGGCCCACTTGCAGATGGAAACCTCCCATGCACAAGTAGAGATCTACGTAAAGACTTAAACCTAGCATCTATTCCATATATAAGGTATCGTTTTAACACGAAAGAGGTACGAGACTCATAAACCCTAATTCTTTTGATTCACCAGCTTCAGAAACTCTCCAAAAAGACTAACTTGAGCGTCGGAGGGGCTTATCGGGAAACAAACCCCGACGTGCCTTTGTTATTTTGCAGGAACCTTCGAGCCAAAGTCAACCAACCTCATAGATCTAATCGGCAATTCACAGCTTCACCAGAATCCGGCAGAACCAAGAATCTTGTCAACTTGCTTTTCTTTTCTTTTTTTTTTGTTCTTAGTTGTGTTTGACCATTTAGATGACGTCTATATATAAGGTAAATAAATTGAAATAAACTCAACCATTTTCCTTTAACGCCTCAAATACGCATGCGTATGTCAGGGCTGAAAGGTACTTAAAATAAAGAACAGCACTAACTAACTAATAGTGACATTAATCAGTTTTATTTGCTTGCATAAACTGTTAACGATAATCAAACATCGTGGACAACTCGCCGTCTCATCACTTAACAGGCGCGTTCATCGGCGAGAGGATGTGAAGGCCACATCCAACCTTATAAGACTCCACGTCGCTGTCCCTTGTTTCGTTAAATCTACGTCCGTTGAAATTTTCAAGTTTCTACACCACCTTCATCTTGTATGTTCCACGTCAACCCTGGGGTCCAGCCACGTCGTGTCTGAACAATAGAAACGACAGTTAAGGAACAAATAACGGTATGTTGGCATTAACGTTAACGAAAACGAAACTCTAAGACTCCGTAGAAACCGGGACTTGTTCAACGGCCATTGCAATCTCTCTTTTAGTTCTTTTCTTCCCATTCATTTTCTTGTAATTAGTATTCGAAAAGAAGAAAGATTCATAATAGGGAAATCTAAGATATGGTAATGGAAAATATATAAGAAAACAGCTGTAACTAGTGGGTTGTTTGGCAGATATTCCCTGAAATTCGGCCTCTGACAATCCGTTTCTCCATTCTTTTGTCTGGAGGGGTTTATGTCTGGTTTTTTGGATTGTACAAGTGTTCCTTGGGGAGGCTCCTTTTTGGTTACGTAAACTGGTCAGGTTTTGCCTCTGATTCCTAGTCTTGTTTGTGATCTTTTTTTTGCATTTTTTTTCTGCATAGCCTATAGAGATGGCTTCATCTTCATGCTTGATCAGATTGGGGAGGGCTTCCTCAGATTCTTTCTGGGGCTGGGAGAAAAAATCAATCCTTGGAAGCAGGTTTCCAGGACCCGGAGTTGGACTTGACTATGGACCTGACTATATGATTTTTCATTTCAGGTACAGATTGAATTCCTCTCTTTTTATTGTTATATACGTTTAGCTATCATATTTGTACAGAACATATCGCCAAGCATAGTTTAATAGGCCGGGGTTAAGACGTCTGATGATGATAGGAAAATATCACAATAACTGTGCTATTAGCTCAAACTTTGTTGCTCAATGAATGATATATGATCCTGATTGGCTTTGTATTAGGTTTCTTGACAGGGAAAAAGTATGATGTTTGTATGATCCTTTTGTATTAAAATCTTTCGACTGCAGGACATTGTTTTTCCTTCGGTGGTTGAACTTTTGAAAAATTAAAAGCGTTTTCTCGCATTTTTTTGGGTAAGGCAAAAGTTTGTTCCATTCAGCGCCTTCAATGGAGCAATTCCGCCAGATAGGGGAGGTGTTAGGAAGTTTGAAGGCTCTGATGGTGTTACAGGACGACATTCAGATCAATCAACGGCAGTGCTGCTTGCTGCTGGACATCTCCACATTGGCCTTCACCACAATTGCAGAGGAGATCAAGCTGAACCTAAAACTAGAAGAAAAGAACACCAAATGGAAACCGCTTGAAGAGCCCTTGAGAGAGCTTTACAGGATCCTCAAAGAAGTAGAACTATATGTTAGGCGATGCTTGGATCACAAAGATTGGTGGGGCAAAGTTGTTTACCTCCATCAAAACAAGGATTCGGTAGAGTTTCACATTCACAACTTGCTTAACCACTTTCCTGCTGTAATCGAGGCAATCGAGACCGCTGGAGAGATATCAGGACTTGATCGGCAGGAAATGCAAAGGAAAAGAATAATGCTAGCAAAAAAGTATGATAGATGTTGGACTGATCCAAAACTTTTTCAGACCAGATTTGGAAAGCAGTACCTAATACCTCGAGAAATTTGTAGTCAAATTGGAACTGCCATAAGTGAAGATAGATGGCTTCTTATTGAAGCAATTAAGCAGAAGAAAAATACAGGATCTCTCACAAAGAATGAGAATAGACTCGGGGATCTACTGCTAAACAAACTAAATGGACAGGAGCTGGTTAATGGAAACCTGGCCCCAAGTTCAATTTTGATAGGCGGAGAGGATTACCAAGTACGAAGACGTTTGGGAGGAGGAAGCCAATACAAGGAAATTCAGTGGCTAGGAGAGGGCTTTGCTTTGAGACATTTCTTTGAGAACATCGAACCATTAAGGTCTGAAATATCAACACTCTTATCACTTTCTCATCCCAACATAGTTCAATACCTCTGTGGTTTCAGTGACGAGGAAAACAAGGAATGCTTCCTTGTAATGGAATTGATGATCAAGGATCTTTATTCCCACATGAAGGAGAGCAGCAGTCCAAGAAGGCGGATTTTGTTCCCTCTCCCTGTCGTGGTTGATATAATGCTTCAGGTTGCAAGAGGTATGGAATATCTTCATTCGCGGAAGGTCTGTCATGGAGATCTGAACCCAAGTAATGTCTATATCAAACCAAGGAAGGCCAGCGAAGGTTATTTTCATGTCAAAGTATCAGGTTTTGGATTAACTTCTGTGGAAAATCACCCTTCTCATTACTCATCAACTAACCAGAATGCTGTAGACCCTTGTATTTGGCATGCCCCGGAAGTACTTGCAGAGAAACAACAGGCAGGGAAAAACACCATCTGTAAGTACACAGAAAAAGCAGATGTGTATAGCTTTGGTATGCTCTGTTTTGAGCTCTTGACGGGCAAACTTCCTTTTGAAGATGGACATCTTCAAGGAGACCTGTCCCAGATGATAAAAAACATAAGAGCAGGGGAGAGACCATTATTTCCATTCCTTTCACCAAAATACCTTGTGAACTTGACCAAAAAGTGCTGGCACACTGACCCAAGTTATCGTCCAAGTTTCTCTTCCATATGTCGGGTTTTGCGGTACGTCAAGAAATTTCTTGCAATGAATCCTGTTGACGACCAGCCTGATATGAAGTCACCACCTGTAGATTATTCCGACCTAGAGGTTGGATTCTTAAAGAAGTTTCCAGGAGAGTCCAGTTCTGAATCGACCTCGATGTCACAAATACCATTTCAAATGTTCGTTTACAAGCTTGTGGAGAGAGAAAAGACTGCATTGACTATTAAATTTAAAAACTCTGAATCAGCAAGTGAAGGAGCCTCAAATGGCTGGGATGAAAATAATTCTGTTTTTGAGGATCCAATTTTACTAGCAACTGATGTTGCTCCCGACACCAAGGCAGTTTGTTTTGATGTGAAGTCGGTTTGTCCAGTGTTCTCCGAGATGAAAATGCCTTCTGATTTGAGGTCAGTTCGGTCTGAGCCAGCAGAGAAGAATCATGTTAGCCTAGACAGCAACTGCGAATCTCCAGCCAAGAAAACGTCCAGAAAGAAAACTACTGCTGTGAGGATGAGAAAAGCTACAGGTGATCAGCTATAAACCCAGACGTTTGGTCAGATACATCACCGCTCTCACACTCTTTGAGAACTTAATAATATCTTACTAGAAATGTGATTTTAATAAATGAGATGGGATAATGAGACCAAAGTTTGTTGATTTTTGATGCAGTAAAACCAAAACCATTAACAGTGACAAGATCTCTTCCATGGAATCCTCCAGGCTACGTCTTGAAAGGGAGCCGAGAGGGAAAAGCATCATGCAAGAGTCCCCTGAGCCCAGGCAATCGTAGATCATTCACTCAAAGCACCAGAACCTGAAAAATCACAGCATTGGTCATCTTCCTTACTTTTGTACTCACTGTCAAATCATTTATGGTTTTGTCGTTAATAGGTAGTTGTGTATACTTGTTTCTCCTTGGTAAGTTCTATGTGCAAGATTTTGCCTAGCAGACTCTTGATACCTCAAGAACGTGTAGGTTCCTGCATATGTCGTGAGTTTTTCTTTTCTCAAGCAGTCCTTACCAGTGTTCAAGTTTAGATTGTTGACATGTCTCACATCTTGCTAATATAATTTCTTGTACTCACGACAAGATGTTAAAATAGTTTAGTAGGACTGAACTGAACTGAACATCTTATATGCTGTGATGGCCAGGATATACATAATTCTCAAGAACAAAATTCTCATTTACAAGGTGTTTTCTATTGAAAATTATAAATTGCTACCATTCGTACTTGCAAGAATTCAATCTCAAGTTACAAAATAAGGAACATCTTCTAATTGCTCACCAAGTCCCAGTTGCTTCCAAGTTGTAGAAGCAGCTCATCAAGAAATGGAAGATATCGACATGCTCTGTGCTTCGTTTTCAAGAACTTTATACATAATTTATCAGATCATCCTGATTTTAATTATTTTTGTTTGTCGCTTAACATGTCCTGACTAAAAATAAAATTGACTTACAGGGCCATTAAATAAGACAAAAATCAGCACCCACTTTATTAAAAAATAAAGAAAAATTACAAAAATAATAATATTTCAATGGTTGATTATTAATGAAAAAGCTATTAAATACCTTATTTTACGCTTTTAAACAATTAGTGAAACTTGTCAACAAATTTACGAATTTAAAAGGTTCAAATATGAAATGACTGGGTGTGAGTACAACATCAATTTAAATGAATGAAGAATATAAATTTGGAATATTAACAGATTTTTAAAAAGTTAACAGGAGAGTCACTCCTAAAGAAAGCTATAGAAGAATTATTAAAGAGATGAATTAATAATATAAATAGTAATTTTAAAAAAAATCAAGATCTAGTGAATAAAATAAATAAATAAAAATTATGATATACCTATTCAAATTATACTAACCTTAATTTTCATTTGGTGTCAAGTTTTCATCATTTAGAGGAGTTTCAATCTCCATCATTTGAACTGATTGCATTAAATAACATGTCAATACTTTCTCATATGAAATTATTTTTCAAGTCACTTTTGTCTATAAAATGGGTCCTTATAAACATAATTTACTAAAAGATCAATATGATTATGGCAAATTATTAAACTCTATTAAGAGTCTTAATAAAGAATTAAATCAAATTATTAAGAAATTATATTCAACTTAATCATGATAATAATATATCTCTATAGAAACTTTAAGTTATATTAAACAAAGACCAAATTATTCAATCTTTTGTATTTCAATTTACTTCATTTTTTATAATGGATGAATTCAAATGTGCTTCAATTCTTTTGACATCTAGTTGTACTAACACTTTGACTCATAATTCGAATTACAAACCTTTATCATTCTAGAATATCACTTCTGAATTAGTTCCTCCAAGTAATTGTAAGATAATAAAAGTAAATTTATAAATAAAATAAAAGTGATGATTGATTTCAAACAAGCAATAAAAGTAAAGAAACATATACTAAAGTTTATCTCATTGACATATTGCAGTCGGCATCCAAAAATCACTACAAACATTCTTGTAGGTCCTATTTATTATCTAAGGAGATGTTACATAATCTCATGTGAAATAATTATTGTAATAGTTGATAACATTCACTACAAGAAAATGATGTAAATAGGGATGGAAATTCAGGGACGGAACTTATTCCGTCGATAATTACCGACGGAATAAAGAACGCGTCGGAAAAAGAAGAACCATTTATCGGCAGCTTATATTTCTTCAGTAAATGACGTCGTTTAATGTTTAAAAAACTAACCAAAACGATATCATTTTGGTTAACGTTTTAAACCTGCAGAAGCCTCATCTCCTCCCACTCTCGCGTGCGCGTTCTCTCCTCTCCTCCTCTCCTTCTCCGTCGCCTGTGGGCACCGTGAAATGCCATCGCCACAGTCTGCTCTTTCCATCGTCGTCGAGCCTTGCGTTGTCGGCATCTCCTACTCCGGTGATGGTAATCGAAGGTAATGTCATTTAAAAAACCTTCTTCTCCTTCCTCTACGATCGGTGGAGTTTGTTTTAGGTTAATATTAATTTGTTGTTTGATTTAAAATGTTAATTAGTGATTGTTAACGATTGGGTTTGTGTTTGTTGGAGATTAAAGAGAAAAATGTGGGAACTTTTGTTGAATTAGGGATGAACAAATGTTTGCACACCAAGTGTTTGACAAAATGCCTATAGGTGTTTTTTCTTGAATTGTTGTTGAACATTAAGTATTGGTGTTGTTTTGCAAAAAGTTTGGAATATATGTGCTTGATATATTATAGTACTTGTTCATATGAATGTATTATTTTGTGTTGATTTTGAAATTGTAGTTTCGATTTCGTTTAAAATAAAAATAGCTTATAATGTTAATATGACTATATATGTATTGATAATGATTATGTATAAGATTGATTATTTTTAAAGAAATTAAATTTATAATATGTTGTATATTTTTTATTTTGTTTTAATAAATTAAATATTTTCAAATTAAGTATATATTTGTTTTATTATTAACTCCTATTTCATTTATAATTTATATATTTTAAAGATATTTACAATTTAATTAAAATACTTATTAATAATTATTAAATTAAATTACAAATATTAAATACAACTAATAACTAAAATTAATTAAATCAAATTT
>JAOTIZ010000006.1:20382912-20395092 GCA_027123425.1 Erythroxylum panamense | reverse complement strand
AGGTTTAATTAATATTCGTATCTTGATTAAACAAAACCTAAAGGAATGCTCGGGTTAATTATTAACCCACAATTAATAGTTGCTAGGAGAGGTTTGAGATCAACAAATCAATGAAATATGCTTAATTAGGTTGTAGGTCGAGTTTGAATCAAAGAACCGAGTCCCTATCGAATTCTCCACTTTTATCTTTTTTCATATGTTTTCTTTAATTTGTTTTTATTAGGTTTGTTTTTATTTTATTTTCTTATTTGAAAAATCCAAAACCATCCTAAACTTAAACATTGGTTAATTTCATTTCAACAACTTTATACACACTCTCTATTGGATCAACCTAAACTCATCACTGCTATAGTAGTAGTAGTCTAGTTATTTTATTTTAATTAGCATTATGACACGCTATCAATTTTGGCGTCATTGTCGAGGAGTGCAATGTTTTAATTTTTTATGATTTAATTGGTGTTTTGTATATATTTGTTCATAATTGATTTCTTTTAAGCTATTTTGTGATCCTTTCATTTTTCCATTTTGTGTTTGTGAAAAAAAATTTAAAAAAATTCATAGATGGAAGTAATTTTTTCTTTAACTCTTACTCTCAATCATATAACCAAGGTTGGATTAATCAACTGGATGGAATAACCATCATAATTACTTTTATGATAGTTTACAGGACATACAACAATTCCTATATGAACCAGAAGTTTCTTATCAAAACTCAGGTACATCTTTAGAAGAATTGATGAATGTTTTGATTGCTAACAATCTCCAATTTCCATAGAGCCTACAACAGTTCCAACAGGAAATGAGGCATATAACATCTAGAAACCAAAATGTGGCAAGCCAAATGGGTGAGATGGCAGTGAGGATCGACTGCCTAGAATCACAAATAGAAAAGGAGCAACCATATCAACCCGAGGTATACCGAATGGACGTTAATGTTGAAATCTTACAGAGTGATGAGGAGTTTGAGAATTTTGAGAGAAATACTCAAGGAATTGCATGTGAAGAAGAAATTGAGGAAGAGCTCGAACCAAAAAAAGGCATATCATTTAGCTCAGAGGTGAGAACTAAGTTCATAATTATTTTTTAGACTAACTCTTCACCTCTATATAACATATTGGAGGAATTAAATGAGGAAGAAAAAGGTAAAGAGACATTTGCGATCTTTCCAGAGTACATGGACTCAAATCAATATTGAAAGTCAAAGGATATGGAAGATGCTGAATATAATGGATCATCAACTAAGACCCTATCCTGAAGAACCTCATGTGGAGGATCCACATATGACACTTGAAGATTACAATTTTGTCACGTGAGGGGGAAACATGGAGTCAAACCAGCAATCCTAAACAAAAGCGCTTCTTTAGATGCAACCTAAGAGAAGTAAATTTCTTTTCCTTTGCGTTTCCACATTACTTTTTATATGCATGTGTGTTTTTGAATTTGTTTGTTTTACTTGTTTTAACTTTTCAATCAAAATGAGAGAGAATAAAATAAACAAAAAAACATTTTCTCGTTTTCTGTTGCTTCTAGGATTATATAGTCATAAGTAGATAATGAATTGATTAAAGAATTTCTTAGCAACTTTAGCATGTATTTTTAATCTTATGATTGGTTGATATGTATTATCTTTAGAAGAGTAGTGACTAGTGATAGACAAAGCTGGTGTTATTTTAAGCCTTATTTGACTAATACATTCATATCAGTCTCATTGTCTTTTGATAATGTGTGACATTCATGACTTGTACATCCTGATTTTGCCTTAAATTTCTATTCGAGACCACATTTTTATCATATGCATTAACATGGAAATGATTAATTATTCTTTCTTTCATAAGCTACATTAGCCAAATAGTCCACCTATTATAAGATTTTCCTTTTTAATAAGCCCCTTTGAGCCTTACTAGCCTTTCTTTTTGTATCAACCACATTGCATGCTTTGTACTTAACCAAATTTCCTACCCAAGCCATAAAGTTAGTACAATATTTATGATTGTTGAGTTTGTGGGTGTACAAAATTCTAAGTATAGGGGTATACATATATATGGATTGGCTATAATGATTGGGATGTTATTTTATGTCTTATCATTGAAATTTTCATGTTAATGTAGTTTCTTTTAATTTTAAAAAAAGAAAGGAAAAGAAAGAAAATAGAAAATGAAAAAAAGAAAAGAAAAGAAAAGAAAATGAAAAAGAAAGAAAGAAAGAAAAAAGAAAAAGAATGACAAAAATTTTGTTAAAATAAATTTATCAAAAAGGAAGTGCATATGAGTTTGCAAAGTTATTCATAATTAATGCATCTTCCTAGAGATGTAATGAATTTGTTATTTGAGTATGTTGAATATGAGGTTGATGTTGGCTTGGAAGGTTAACTCTTTTGTGGTTTCAATGTATTGTCATCAATTATATGAGTGATTCCTTCGGATTGGTATATGCTTCATATGGTTTGTGTGAGAGAGCTGAATTGGGTGGTGAAATATGAATGTTGCATTCGTCATAGTTGAAGATACCCAGTTTTTTATGAGTGTTAACTTGTGCACATGATGTCATATTGAGTGTTGTTTTGTTTCACTAGTTTTGATGGCTTTCATTCTACTTAACCCAAACACATCTCACCTTACCTTTACTCACATTATAACCTTGAAAAGCCCTTTAATTCATGATTTTACATGTGAACATTAGTGGTGGAGAAATGAAATGATATGCAAAGTTGTGGATTGTCATGATCATAAATAATGTTGAGTATACCCATGGATATATTTTAGCTAAACATATTTTTCGAGTCTACCATCAGATTGCTCAATTTTTGAAGATGATGAATGTTGATTGATCATAAGTAAAAGCTTTGAATTTTAACTTCTTACTATGATTTTTAAAAGTCATTCATCTTTATTTGTGATTATATATTCTTGGAACATATAGGAAATGAGTCAATGTTGTTGGGTCTTTGAGCTTAATTTTAATGTTTTTCCTAAGTACAGCCAAAAGTTAAGTGTGGGAGAAATTGATATGTGCTTAATTGATTGCTTAATTATTTCATAATACTTAGTGATTAACGATAAAAAATTACTTAAGATACTCACTTTGACACATATGTGATTTTAGGTAAAAGTCAGAAGCAACGAAGTTAAAATGAGTCGAAAGTGCGATATTTAAGCCATTTTTTAAAGATTAATTTTGACTTGTTTTCTTAGAGCAAGAAGAAGAAAATTAAAATACAAGAAAAATGAAAGCACAAAATGCAAAGAACATGAGCTACATGATTGTGCAAGGAATTTTACATGCAATTTACGTTAATTCAATGACCATGCAATAAGTTAATTAATGGAAAAAGCATAAGCAAACGTCCATTAAGCTAAGGTGCAACAGGTGGAAGCATGAAACTTGCACATTGTGGACCAAAACGTATGCACAATATGAAGAAAACACAGCAGTCCATTAGCCAAAAAACAGCGTGAATTAAGTGGTGAGCAGAGTAGTCAAAATACAGTACAGCTAGGAAGAAAACGCTCAGCAGAGTGGGAAAAGAAAACACAAACGTAGTTTGTGTTTAAAGCAAACATATGCATTAAACGCAAGCATATGCGTTTAACACATACATCTGCGTTTCATGCCTTAATGAAAGGCATGTCTAGGTTTTTAAGTAAAATGTGAACAGTGACAACGGACAACATGTTTATGTGTCGCATCATATGAACAGTAGGAAATAGAGAAGAGAGCAGTAATGTGGAATAAAGTGGAGGCACAATGTAGAAGCGCTACTGGGGTCTTCAGTGGGGTTATTCACCGTGGCTGAAGCATTTTTTGGAAGACACCCATGAAGGGCTAGACATCCCAATACTGGTTTGGAAGTGACATCGACGCCAACAACCTTGGATAAATGTATTTTTTTTGTTTCTTTCTCTCATTAGAAATTGATTGTGTTATCCTAAGTTATTTGATTTGGGTTTTTTATGGATAATCGAATTTTTGCTATTGTTCAGTTATTTGTGTATAAATTCATTGGATATTGTGAAAGGATGATTTTAATGTGTTTATTGAATCATTGAATTACAAACCCATTACTAGAATTTCGATATAATCCATAATTGTTATATTGAAATTCATGTGTAGCGACTAATGATTCGTAATCATTAGGGATAATATGACCTAGGTTAAATGATGCATTGTATGTGGTTGTTGCCTTGATTAATCCATTTTTCTATTTCGTAATGCTACTGCCTAATTAAATCTAGAGACTATATCCTAGGTTATTTAATGGATAGGTTTAATTAATGATCATATAATGATTAAACAAAACCTAAGGGAAAGCTCGAGTTAATTATTAACATACGATTAATAGTTGCTAAGAGAGGTTTGAGAACAACAAATTAATGAAATATGCTTAACTAAGGTATAGGCCAATATTAAACCAAAGAACCGAGTCCTTGCCGAACTCCCAATTTTTATCATTTTTTCACAAATTTCCTTTAATTTGTTTTTATTATGTTCATTTTTTATTTTCTTATTTGAAAAATCCAAAACCCCTTAAACCTAAACCTAAACACCGGTTAAGTTCATTTCAATAACTTTACATACATTCTCTATGGGATCGACTTAGACTCACCACTGCTATAGTAGTAGTCTAGTTATTTTATTTTGACTAGCGTTACGACGTGTTGTCAGTTAATGAAGATGAGAAGATAACAATGAGTTATTTTTATGATGTCATGTACAGGACGAAAGAAGCAATCAAGGCTAATTTAAAAAATAGGTCTTTTGTATACACACATTATTTTGTAGTTATCAGAAAGATAACTTTACTCTCCATTGCTTGTAGCTAGGACATTTTAAATTTTAGTGTCTATTTCAGTCTAAGTTTTATAAAGAATGTTGAAGTTGATAGGAGAATGCTATCAACTATTACAATAATTGTTACGAATGAGATGATACAAAATCTTTTAAGCTCACAAACGAAGATTTATAAGGATGCTTTTGGTGATTTTAGGATGCCAATTGGTATTAGACAAACTTAATCCAGGTAATTTTTTTGTTTTGTTGTTGAAAATTAATCATCACTTTATTTTATTTATAATGCTACTTTTATTGTCTTATAGTTTTTTTTGTGAGACCAATTTGAAAGTAGTGTTCCAGAATTACAAAGGTTTGCAATTCGAATTTTGAGTCAATATATGAGTGCAAAGGATAGGAAAGCAATTGGAACATAATTAAGGAATATATTAGAGCATAAAAGATTGAACAACTTGGTCTTTATTCGATACAATTTAAAGCTTCGAGAAAGGTATATTATAATCATTATTAGGTTAGATATGATATCTTGTAACTTCAATAATTTAATTTTATTTGTTTACTAAGATTCCTGATAGAATAAGTTTAATTTTCCTTGTCCATATTAATCATATAGTGGATTAGGTTTCTAAGGAACCGAGTTTGATGGATGAAATTAACTTGGAAGATAATCTTTATTGAAAAGTATTGATATGTCATTTAGTGAAATAAATTTAAATGATGATAATAATAAGACTCCCCTTATTAATAAGAATTTTATATCAAATGAGAATTTGGATCAATGCGATTTGAGCGGGTATTTGGTTAAATCAAGTTTCAGGTTTTTATTTCTCCTCTTTTTTACTTTCACTTATATTTGACGTATATGTTAAATTCTACATATAAAATATAAATATAATTGTAAATATTTTTGTTTCAGTTTTTACTTCTAGTTAGTTGCTATCTTAGCTCGAACTCTTGTTATACACTGTAATAATTAAGAGAGTCATGGTTATTTATTGTTCTTTTTATTTGATGTTTTGATGTAATCATTATTTATTATATGATAATAATTGTAACGTTTTAAGTATTTTATATTGTCCTTAATTTTATATTTGTATGATGACAAAATAATCCTTTTCATATTAAATGTTGCTATTATTTATATGTGAAATATTTGAAAAGTAATATTAATAAAAATAAATAAATTGTTATTATTTCAATTTTCTATTATAACGATTTTTTGAGACAAGGATGATGTAAAATTATTAATTATATGGTACCATATATTGAGGGACTAATTTATAATTTAAAAAATTAGCGATTATTTTATAAATTTTAAAAATTACCTGAAATGATATTCAATATTAACCGGTATTAGTATTGTACCATAACTAAATCCAACAATGATATCAATACCATACTATATTAATAACTTTGATTGAAACTTTAAGGTCCTTCACTAGAAATACTTCGTTTTTTTTTTAAGGATAGTCACCTATTGTCTCCAATGGATGGCTACTATCTATAATAGGGCTTGAAGCTGGTCTCAAGCTAATTCCTTTCAACTTCCAGAAATAAAGGCAAATATGCTAAACTCCTCTCCTTATCCTGACAGAGCCTATAGGAAAGTCTATACAGAATACTCTTTCGGCAAATGTTTTACAAAGTCTACATGGGAAGCTTTTCAACCTAGAGATATCAAAGTATATATACTTGTTTTAATTAGTGTGGTATTCCTAAATAATAACAAAGTAGAGCTTTATTCTATGATTAGCAATCCACAAAAAGTTGAGAACTCAATATGTAAGTGTGAATGTGAAGGGTGTTTTCTTTTTCATGATCTTATTAAGTCTCACAATCATTTATTTTTGAATTTTACACAGAAGAAGTGTGGAAACACTTGTTGCAGTTATGTGAGTTAGCGTCGCACAATCAAAAGTTGACAGGGCAAAATATCTTAGTTATCTAGATTGATAAAAGGAATATATGATGAAACGATACTCATTAAATTGGCTACATCAGGTGTTGTTTATATAATTTGAGAAGTCAGGAATGGAAAGATCTTTATTAATAAAATGAAGAGTGTTATTGATTATTGGTTAAGATGTGGCTGTAGAGTGTTATTGATTACGAAGCAGTAGTTGATAAAATTCCCGTAAGTAGAGTTGTGAATGTAGCCTTAAATGAGACGTTGGCTTTTCGTTTTTTAGAGAAGATCCTTTCTACGTTCACTTTTGGAATTTGATTACTACTGAGGTTGTTTTTTATTAATGCCACAACTGTCAGAATAGGACCGTTGGAGAAGGCCTGCGAAGATGCTAGTCTTTAATTTCTGAAATGTCGTGGATACATTCAGTTGATGGCTGCAATTAACATTATCGAAGAAATAATAAGAAGTGGAGGAAATTAGCATAATGATACTAAATCTCCCAACTTGCAGGAAGAAAGTTTTTTTTATGAAATAAAATGCGTTAATGCAAAAAGGAAAAAGGTTTCGGAATCCTAAACCTGGTAGAGGAAGATCATGACTCATAGTTTTATGAACTTTGCATCCGAACAGCAATTCCCTGGTGCTCTGCAAGGTTATATGAATGAAGTCTTGAGCATTTTGACCTGTCCCTTGAAAAAATCTGCCATTTCTGTCCTTTCAAAGAGCATAGAGAAGTTTGAATGCAGTAGAGCCACCTTTTAGCCCATGAAATAAATAATGGCCGAAATGTTGTGCAAAAAGTGAGCTCGCAATGATGAAGTGATATGCAGGACGAAAGTTGCCTTCAATTTAATGATGACTTTCAAACGAAAACCAGCTATACTCTACTATGATTTGGTCTGTAAATCTTAATTTGAACTTTGTATAATAATCAAATTTGGTAGACGTGCTGTATAACTTTCTTTTTTCATTCTTCAAATAAACTCTCGCTTTCGCCAAAAGGGACAAAAAAGGAAAAAAAATCGAAGTATTCTCTTTCTTGAAGAACCAGTACCCTGACTAGATATCTAGCCATCAGTTCATATACAACTTTCTGTGAAAGTAAGTCTAATAGTTCCCTTACGTTGCATTTCTTCAAAGAATAAAAAGTATCATTTTTTGCCGTTAACATCTCTCCTTATATATAGGCATTGAAAGCTTGAACCTTTGTTTAATGAAATTCTAAGTTACTCATGTTTAATATTTTAACAAAAGGACATATAGTATAGTTTGGCCCACAGGATGCAACAGCAGTAAGCAGCTAGATTACTTCACTTCATTCCCAGCAGCTCCTCATTCCCACAGTAAAAGAAAGTTCAGTCAGTTATGTCATGAGAACTCTTGGCTCAAGCATACAAAAAATAACAACTCCTCCAGAATTTGCCAAGGTCAATGAAGCTAGCTCTTTCATGGACACCACTAGCAGTAAAATCCAAATATGAAACCAATTAAGGACAAAACACCAGAGGGTCTACCTTCTACTTATGTAGCTTCTTATTGCAAGCAAGCCATCATGGTACTACAAACAACACAAATTATTACGGACGAATGCGTAATATATACATGGTAGGGTCACATGGTACATAATTATAAGTTCTCTATTGTTGGAAATTGACAAGAGTAATTAGATATAAGGATCAAGTGAGTTATATATAAAGATAGAACTTATAGGCTTTGGATTGAGATATAATGTTTTACATAGTAATATATAGGCTCCATGAATCTAGTCAAATTTCTCCCCAAGTCCCCTCAAAACCATTAGTTGGTGTCAAAGCTAGGTTGACAAATTACAATGAATAGATATTCATGAATTTGGGGCAGATGAATGGGTTATTCATGGTCTATCCATAGAATTGAGTGAATTGAATAGGTGATTCATGGAATGATTCAAAAGGCTTCCCATGAGGTATAGGTTGAGGAAGAACTAGTCCGATATGGATGGATCTATTTATCAAGAAGAGATGTTAGAAATTCATAAGTGGAGTAATCTTACTTAAAAAAAAGACATAAAGATGAAGTAAATTATATACAAAAATATGACTCATAACCCATTACCTTAAAATTTTGCATCGAGATATGATGTCTTGGTGTCCGTGGACTCACTTAGATCAGGTCCAATTTCTCCTCAGGCCCCTTCAAAGCCCTTCATCATACTACCAAATTGAATGCAAGGAAAAATTTTGCACCATCACACAATTTGCATATGCATGCTAGCTATACCAATAAGGGTGATATCTAACAACTTCATTTCTCAAATTGGCATAAACAAGCTGATTTATGAGAGAGATAGCAGCTGGAGTTTGGCTCCCAGTACTCAATCCAAATCCGGGGACAGAATACTAGAAGTCAACACTAGCTACATTCGCAACATCCATATGACTTCCCCTGGTAGTTGTCATATCCGACAAGTTTCTACCCATATATACTGGAGCAGTCCATTTCCATTATGTCATGAATGCAATAAGCTCCATAAGCTTTTACTGCAATTCAAGGAAGTGTGCAACAAAATGCAGTTTCCTAAGGTTAGAAAGCATCCTACGTATTGGACAAATTGGCATCACTGAGGCTTGAATCATTATGGGGTGAAAAGAAAACACACCAACATGGTTTGCCAACCTTGCTTTCATCTACTTTATTGTGTTCAAGCACAACTCATCATCACAATTATACATTCTATGAAGAGGAAGCATATACATTGAAGCATCTCTAGGGGACCAGATAATATGACACTGCAAGGCATTGCAACCAATTGCTCAAAGGATGCATTAGGAAGATTCTTGACTTGTACATGATTTTTTTACTTGTTCAGCAAACATAAATTTTCTAAAAAAGCCTCCTAATTGTAATGTTATGCACTCCTGTTATATGATTGGATTACACAGAACTGATGATCCAAAGAAGCAACTTTTTTGTTCTAATAGCTCCAAAATGGAACTATTTGGAGTGTTCCTTCAGAAAAAAACAAGTAATAGATTAATATATGGCCATAAGTGCCAGCTAATGTAACAAGGGATGGATAAAATATTGCACGAACTTCGATCGTAGAGAATACCCAAAAGTGGCATTCCTCCACAGGGCTCACATCTTAACACAACAAAATAACTATGATAAATATACTACACTAATCACGCTACAAGGAAACTGTTATGCCTAATAGTGGAGTTATCCCCAATCAACAAAGGGAAGAGGCAGGTATCCATATTCTGGAGGAGGCCTTAATGATGGTGGCAAATTACCCCATGACATTCCCATGCTATCTCTCAGCACATCACCTGGTGATTACAAGAAGAAACAAAACTAAGTAGAACCTCATAGTAGCCAATGGAATTAGGAAAGAAATTACACGACAAGCTTTCTGATCATAGAATACAGTTCCCGGATGATGTAATAGCTAACGCAACCCAGTGCAAGTTTCGCGCTAAACAGTAAGTATTCACAAACTATTCAACCCTGTGATTGTGGTTTACTTGTCCATAAGTAGAACATGGAACGACTGCATCTTTGACTCCCAACAAAAAAAGTAGTTAATTTGGTTAGCAGAAGTTATCACAAGTCTTTGGAACTAAGCACGTAGAAACAGATAATTACCCTGCATAGCGCTTCTGCCAACTAACTGATATGTCGAAAGAATAGGGGACGGCTGATTTTCCACGAAACCCGAAGCTGAATGATGAAGAAAAATTACAAAAGGCATTAACAATAACCCATGAATTTATTTCCTAAAATCATTTAGGAACAAGGGTTGTTATAATTCGATCACAATCTTTTTAAATTTCGGAAGTATCCCAACACCTTGAGGAGTAGGAGATGTGTGCAAGTATTTGCAAGAATCTCCTAATGGACAAAATCCCTTCACAATTTACACCAAAAAAGTAAGTGTTTTAAATCAAAATAACCAAAAACAAGTGATGTGATGATAAAATAAGAAGTCACAAGAAAACAAAACAAAAAAGCTACCGTTTTAGCAAAGCGATTGCAGACACCTTTGGGGAAGCCAGCATCAGATGAAGCACGAAAGCTGATGTTGGTGTTGGTGTTGGTGCTGTACCAGAGCGATTTTGCGCGAAGGTGAGAGGAACTTTGGAGATGGCGTTTACGAGCAATGGGTGTGTCTTGGAATTCCTTGTCACAGTAATCACAGTAATACTTTCCCAGTGGCATTTCTTTTTCCAATTCTTCCAGAGTCACAGTTATCGCTCGGCAAGGGCAAAAGTCCAGCCTCCTACAATCTTTCAAAACAATTTCAGTTTTTGGTTTCTTACTGGGCTAGCCTCTGTTTCGAGTTTTACGGTTCCATCTGCTCTTGAAATTAAATTTTTTCGGACAAAATAATTCTATTTTTATATAATAAAATAAGATCATTTTACATTTAATAAATATTCACTTTTAAAAATGTAAATTTTAATGCTTTAAATTCAATTAGAATTAAATAACAATTTTGAGATTAAATTTGGGTTAAATGTTTTAAATTTGACGGAGATCACATTATTTAGATTCAACCCTACACATTTTCATCTCTAGTTAGATATTAATATAAAATTAGTGTTAAATTTTTTTTGAATTAGATTGTAGTTAAATCTAACATACCTCTATATAAGTCTAATATGAAAATTTAGAAGTTACATTTTATAACAAAAGTTGTACAAGAGCATTTTAAATATTTAATGTCACTTCATGTTGGATCCCGTTTCCGGAACCCAACCTTGCCTTGCAAAACATCATCAAACATAAGGTCATGTTCACATCTCAAGCGTGGTTCCTTAAGAATCTCATCTTGCTTGGATACCACAGATGTTGGGACCTGATTTTTGAAACCGAAGCCCACTTCGGAAACATAAATCGAAAACATGCACTAAAATGCGAGCGGACTTATACTTAAACAAAGGGGGTGGAAACAAATCAAAGTGAAATTCATGAAATCAAATCGGATCAACATCGAAGGAATCGAGAGCAAATCAAATGGCTCAATCGAACTGAAACAATTTTTCGACATCCAAAAATGTGTACTTTGATGAAACGTTGCGTTGGGAACCTATTAGACTATCTTGTTCTAACCAATCCAATCCAGTATAAATTTTTCTCTCTTTATCATCATTTTCATTTTACTCAATCTCATACAAACAATCTTGATTTCCTCTCAGGAAAATCATCCTCATGCAATCCCTTAATTCATAAAATCGTCTTAACATTCATTCTTATCTCATCAGATTTCATACACAAGTCATATTCAGATATCAATTCATAATACAAACCATAATTCACTATTCTATTACATTCATGTATCATACCCATACACAACTTTGTATCTCAATTCCACACACACATCCAGAAGTCACTTACATCATGAAATACATGCTTATCTCATGTTAATACCATTTCCAAACCGTATACAACATGAATACTCAAATTCTAGAGACACAATAATACACATGAAATCAATAAAA
>JAOTIZ010000006.1:20356661-20382812 GCA_027123425.1 Erythroxylum panamense | reverse complement strand
CGATGCGAAATTTCCGTTTCCATTCGCTTTCGTTTCCTTCGTTCTTCGTTTTTCGATTGGGATCCGGTTCCCGGATCAGGTCCCAACAAGAGATGGATTACTTATCATGCTCCCTGAGATCCCCTTCTCTTACTAGATACTCAACTACTTTAATTAAATAAATCATTCAGGATTAGTTATCACCTTAGGAAGTAGAGCTCCTCTATAAACTTGTCACTATTTAGGAAATTGAAAGAGCCTTGAAATCTTTAAATCCTTTCCACACACTAGGGCTAGAAGGCTTTGATGTTAATTTTTTTCCATAAATATTGGTCTCTAACAAAAGATATAGTAGTGAATGTTGTTCTTGAATTTTTTAGGTAAAGAAGATTGTTTAAATAATTAGATAAGACCTTCGTCAGTCTTATCCCTAAAGGGAAAGAGCAAAAGACATTGAATGATTATTACCCATCTTCTATTGTAATTCCATATACAACGTGATATCCAATGAGATTGTTGATAGGTTGAAAGCAATGCTTCAAGAACACATAGAACCTTTCATAAGTGTTTATATCCTAGTAGGAAAATAAGTGACAATATCACCTTGATCCAATAATGGTTTATGTACTTTACCAAGAAAAGGAGACATAAGAACTATTCACTTAAAGTTGATTTTCAAAAGATATATGTAACAGTTGATTGATCTTTCATCTTCAATACACTTAAAGTGTATGGATTCCCTAAGATCCTCAACACATAGATTGATCAATGTCTTTCAACTTATGTTTTCAAAATTATAATAAATGGTGAAAAAACAAACACAATTAAATGATCTAGGGGAATAAGGCAAGAAGATCCACTATCCCCTATCTTATTATTAATAGTGACGGAGGTGTTTAATAGAAAAGAGAGTTATGGAGAGAAATGGATCTTTCAAACATCATTCTAGTTGTAAAAAATTAACAATCCTAAGTTTAAACTTTGCTGATGATGTTTTTCCCTTCTTCAAAGCAGATGGAAATAATGTATCATCCCTTATCAAAGCACTAAATTTATTCTAAAAACTATTAAGGCTAAGTATAAAGAAAGAAAAATGTGGCATATATTTTTCTACACATGCTTCTAACCAGCTACTTGGCTTTCATCCCTCACATGTTCAACTTCTTATGATTTATCTTGGAGTTCTAATCCATACTTAGCTTTCATCCCTCATAGGTTCCAAAAATGTTCAACTCTTTGTGATTTATCTTGGAGTTCCAATCAAGTCTCTTTGATCAAGCCTACCTATGTTGATTTTAAACCACTAGTTGATGTAATTCAAAATAGGTTTAACAATTGGAGCTCTAAAGGATTGTCTCTAGCTAGTAGAGCATAGTTAATTAACTCAATTCTTTATCAATAAGGAAATAGAAGACTTTAGTGAAGCCTTGGGATCCTTAAAATTTCCAAATCAGAGTTGAAGATATATAGGGACTTTAGAGGACACCACCACACTAAATCACATATTCTTGTATGGAAGCATAAAGAGACACAGTTATGAATGTCCTAACTCTTTAATGCTCTTAGTGGTACTACCTTAACTCCTCTTTTTGGTTGATGTAGGATGAACCAAACGCTACCTAATCATCTCATCCCTCATGCGCCAAATTGCACCTCCACTAGGTATTTTGTAGTTTTCAATTTGATATTTTCCATCACATGCTCCAATCTTTACCAAAATCTTGTAATAGTCGGATCGTTTAGAAGGATTTTGTGGGCATATAAAGAGTTCTTCTCTGAAATTATAGAGAAGACTGACCAAGTTTTCCTAAAGAGGTCTTTCTTTTATCCAAAAATCATTTGAATACATCTTATAGTCCTTGGGAGGTAATATTCCATTAACATTTACTTTTGACAATGTTCTAAACAGTGACAAAATAGGGGCAAACAAAGAATAGATATTCCTTACTTTGCTCCCCCAAGTTACAAAGTAGGTAGCTGGTGTTAAGGTTTAGGTAATGCAACCTTTCCAGTGTATTAAACTTATTTTTAATTTCCAACTACAAAAAAAGAAAACATAGGGAGTAAGATTTTGTTGCAAACAAGCTGGTGCCATTCAGTCATAGGAGTAAATAAGTGAAAGACTTCCCTACATTCCCTACATCCATCTTAGCCAAAAAGAGTTTTCTCTAGGAGAATTAACCACAATCTCTTTAATTTTAGAATTTTATTAGTATTCCTCAAAGAACGAATCCCTAAACCACCTTTTCCCTTAGGGAAACATACTTTAACCAATTTTACCTTAGCTTGACTTCCATCCAATTTGACCTCTTTTAAGAATTTTCTCATAATTCTTTCTATGGTTTTTGTGAGACTTTTAAAGAAGAAAATGTGTAAGCTCCAATAAATATGTAAGGAGTCTAGGAATTATTTAATAAGTTTCACCTTACTAGCATTAGAGAGCTCTCTGTTCACCCATAAGCCAATTCTTTCTTGGATCTTCTCCACTAGAGGTATACATTGAGAGAAGTTTAATCTTCTTATAGATATAGGAAGACCTAAATATAGTATAGGGAGAGCTTCCTAGTTATACCAGTTATTTTTCTAATGTAAGATTCCAAAGGTCTCACTTTACTAGATAAAAAGTTATGACTTTTGCTTAGGTTTATCCTCAAACTAGAAAAAGCCTTAAATCAGAAAATAGAATCTATTAGAAGTTAGATAGATTCTAAGTGTGCTTCACAGTATAAAACTAAGTCATCAACAGTACACAGGTTAGTTAGAAGAAGCTATCTACATTTTGAGTAGAATTTAAAATTGAGAGCTTTCCCTACATTTTAATTGATCACCTGAGACAAAGCCTTTAAACAAAGGATGAAAAGGTAGGGGGATCGGGGGTCCCCCTTCCTTACTCCCCTCTTCCCCTTAATAATCTAAGGGATTAACATTCACCATAACACTAAATGAGGTAAAGGATATACAAACTTTAATCCGACCAATGAAAGTATTAAAGAAACCTAAGATACTCATTAGTTGAAGTAGGAAATCTTAGCTAACACAATCAAAAGCTAAAATCCACTTTTATAAGGCAATTAGGTGAGGAATTCTCCAGGGAATAGCCTTTTAACAATTTATAGACAATTAGGATGTTATCTACAATATTTCTACCCTTTATAAAAGGCCCCCTAGTTTTCACTAATTATAGATTTAGTATTTAGTTAAGCCTATTAGCAAGGATTTTAGAAATGACCTTATAAATAAAGTTGGTATATGTTGTAGGCCTAAAATGTAACATCCCATTACCTGTGGGAATGTTAAAATAGTAAATGTGAGTGATTATGAGAGTTAGAAATGCATCTCCATGTTCATGCATATTATGTTATACATATACATATGAATAGTGAAGTCATGGCACATGAAAATAAGTGTACACGCATTCATGAAAAAAAATTTCGGGTATAATTAGATTGAGTTGTGATTTCTTGGATTTTTGAGAATTTTGAATTTATTTATATGGAAAATTCTATTGGTTAGTAAGAATATTGTATTTGGGGATTTTGGTGAATTTAGGAATAAATTCTAGAAAATTATAGAAAATAGGAAAAAGAAATAAAAAGAAGATGTGGAGATAATTGAATTGTAGAGATGAAAGTTAAGGGAGTTAGTTTCAAAAGAAACTAAGTTAGAGCTTAGGCATTAGGAAAGTGAAATGTGTCACTTAGGCTGTGTACTTGTGCTAAAAGTAGGTTACTGTTTCTGATAATTGAAAAGTTAAGTTATATGTCTAGGTTCATTATTGATGGTCATCTTCTTTAAGTTTCCTTTCCACATACAGAGTTTTCCATCTAACCTCTTCTAAGAGATTTCTCTGTTTTTCCTTCCTACACCAACCCCACTTTGCTATCTGTGTCTTCTATCCTAAGAAAAATCTATCTTTACCTCCTTCAAGTTGATGAACAAGTGATGCTTGGGAGTTAGGGCTAGTGTTGTTTTTGAAGAATTTGAAGTGAAATCAAGTAAGTTATGCTTTAAATGTTATGGGTATTGCTAAAATGAAACTTGAATGATGAGAAATGTAGGGTTGATGACTTGATTTTTGTGTGTGTGTATATATGTCGTGGATGATGAAATATCTTTGTAAATGTCATGTTGTATCATTGTGATTGATCATTAATGACGTATAATGTGTTATAGAGATGTTTTGGAAGTTAGATGTTGCATATAATGGAGTGAGGGTGAGTGTAGAAAATTAAGATGAATGGGTACAGGTTTGATGCTTTATTTTTGGGCTAAGGATCAATTACAGACCATGAGTTTTTCCTTGTGATTGATATATTGAGTTGATTGGGTAGACGATGATGAGGAAATTTAATGGAAGAGATAATTTAGGTAGAAGATGAGCTAGATGTGAAATATCGAAAGATTGAAAATCTGAAAAATGTTCACTGAATATGCTTAAGTCTTTTAGCCACAAAGTTTTATCTAATTGTCCAAACAAGATGATTCTTGAATTGGATTAACCTAGAAATATATGGCTACATTTCGTATGAAGACATCGAATTTCAATTCTGTCTCTAAGAGTCTCAAAATTTCCTGAAGTTGAGAACTGGGTGTAGTACATTGGGAGCTGAATGTAAAATTTGTGTTCTGACTTCGGGAGAAAATCTGGATTAATTTAAATAGATTTTGACAAATTTTCTTGCTTGATAACTGTAAAGCTTTCTTTTATCTTTCCAACAGTATATAGTATAGAATTTTTGGACATCTGAGTCGAAAGTTATGATCTTTATATGTGGAGATGCAAAAGTAAGACGATGGAAAGTAAGACGGGGAGTAAAATGAGATGATGCAAAAGTAAGATGATGGAAAGTAAGACAGAAGCAAAGTAAGACGAAGCAAAGTAAGACAGAAGCAAAGTAAGACGAAGAAAAAGTAAGATGATAGAAAGTAAGACGGAAGCAAAGTAAGATGATGCAAAAGTAAGACGATGCAAAAGTAAGACGAAGCAAAGTAAGACGGAAGCAAAGTAAGACGAAGCAAAAGTAAGACGATGGAAAGTAAGACGGAAGCAAAGTAAGACGATGCAAAAGTAAAATGAAGCAAAGGAAAATCTTCTATGACTTTTAAGAAGACCACCTAACTCAATTCAAATAACATCAGTCCAGAATTGTTCCTCAAAACACAATACACACTAATGTACACTTCCGAACATTTTCAAACCAAAGCATCATAACCTTAACTTCGAATGATCATAACTTTCAATACCGATCTCGAAAAACATCAAACTTTATGGTGACAGAAAGCTTTCCACATAATCTACAAGTTTCATGAAGATCATTTCCTCAAATTCTGCCTAAATCAAAAAGTCAACTCTATATGGCCAAAAAGTCAAACTTTCTTAATTTTTCAAATTCTCGCACTTTTTCTATTTAATTTTTGCTTTTCAACTTCGTTTAAAATCAACTCGTGCACTATACTTTCATAAACCATACCAATCCACTCAAATCTCAGAGTCATCAAAAACCTATCATGAATTTCCTTCACATCAATTTCCTTTAACTCAAACACCACTTTAGGCCAAGATTAACCATAAAAATCAATAACAAAAACATACACACATATATACTCTCATCATCAACAACTTGCTAAATTCATCTATCTTAATCTCACATAACAATTCACATTCTTGAATTTTCTTTGCACTAGAATAATTCACCACAAAATCCTCATTTAATGCCAATTTATACTCCTAAATTTCAAGGAAAGTTCGGGGTTCAACACTTCATGTTAATAAACATAAAAAAAGGGCATTAAAAATTCAACCCCATCTAACAACCCAATCCAACCAGATACCTAATGTAAACAAGAAGTTAGGTTGGATTAAATGGAATCATATATTCCTAAAATGTTTTTTCATTGGGTTGGGTGTGATTATTAACACATTGTAACCGGACATAACCTAGGACTCAATCCTTTATTTTTTGTCTCGTTCTTTTATTTTCATTAATTAAGATTCTATTTGAATACCTATGCAGTTTAATCCTGAGATTAAAAGGACAATGCGAAGGTTACATAGTGAAACCAAAATAACTCCGAGAATATAGTAAGGAATTGAACTTAAGGATACTATGGTCAATCCAATAATTTTCATTAAAGGATGCAACTAAGGGCTAGTTTTTTAATCCTCCCGTTAGGAGTGTTAGCATTTGGATTGAAATAAAGAGGCTGCTTTTAGCGAAATACTTTCTAACATCAGAGACAACCAACATACAAAAAGAGATATGCGAGATCAAGCAACCAAATGAAGAATCCCTTTACTAGTATTAAGAGAGCTTAAAGACGTTATATGTTAGCTACCCTTATCATAATATTTCAGAACAACTCCTTAACCAATATTTCTATGAAGGATTGTTGCCTACGGAAAGGAGCTTGGTCAATGCAATGAGTGGTGGGGCACTATGTGAAAAGATTCCTGTGGAGGCCATAATTTCAATCAAGCATATGGCAACTAATACTCAACAATTTGACACTTGCAATGATGTTTGTTAGGTAAATAAGGCAAACAATTCATCTATAGAACCTCATTTAGATAAACTAACATCCTTTGTTAGGCAAATTGTTGTAGGACAAGCATATGTAAAAACTTGTCTTATATGTGCACATATGAACCATCTAACAAACGGGCATCCAACTTTGCACGAGGGAAGCATGGAGTACATTAATGATACAGGAGGAACTTTTCCAACTAAGACAACCCCTATTCCCAGACTTATAGACTAAGTTGGAGAGATCATCCAAACCTGATTTATAAGGGGAGTAGGCTGCAAAATCACTTCCTAAATAGTCCACAAAGAGTGTAGTAATTCCAATCTAGGTTATAAGCCTCTTCTTCCAACTCAGGTAACTCTTTAGAATATATAGTTAAATCTCTTGCAATTAACACTTTACAATTCTAATAAGATGTGCAACAATTTTAATAGGAGACAAAGTCTAGTATTTAAAACCTAGAGAAAAAATAGAGTCAAATGGAAGTGGCTATCAACTGTTTTAAAGCCTAACAAGGAGAAAAATTGTCATCACAACCTGAGATAAATATGATGAAGATTAATGTAATCACCTTAAGGAGTGGTAGGGAGCTTGAAGATCTTGAGAGGATTATACAAAGGATGGCTAGCGAAGAAGAAATTGAGAAGGAGCTTGAAGGAGAAAGGGATATATCTTCTAGCCTAAAGGTAAATGTTGAAGTCACAATTGTTGTAAAGACTAATCTTCCACCTTTCCTTAGTAGGTTAGCAAAGTCAAATAAGGAGGATAAGGATAAGGAGAATTGGGAGATCTTTTAGAAGATTGAGGTGAATATACCACTGTTAGATGAGATCAAGCAAGTGCCAAGGTGAAATTCCTTAGGATTTTATGTACCAATAAGCGAAAGTTAAAAGGTAATGAAATGGTCAGGACGGGTGAAAATATTTCTGTTGTCTTTAAAAGAAAATAACTCCTAAGTTTAAAGACTAAGGCATGTTTACTAGTCCTTACAAAATTAGTAACAATAAGATTAAGCGTGTCGTGATAGATTTAGGAGCATCAATTAATGTCATGTCTCATTGCATATATGTTTCTTTGAATTTAGTCCTGTTAAAAGAAACTAATGTTATCATATAATTGGTTGATTGTAGTAAAGCTTACCTAGATGGGGTGATTGAGGATGTGCTTGTGTAAGTGAATGAACTAATATTTCATGATGATTATTATATGATTGACATGAATGATGAAAGTTCCTATAATACAGTATCTATCTTACTAGGGAGATCATTTCTCAACATAACCCAAACGAAGATATTTGTAAGGGTACCCTCATGATGAAATTTGATAAGGAAGTTACTCTTTTCAATATTTTAATTTTAATAAGCACTCCAATCATGACCATTCTGTTTTTGCAATTAATGTGATTGACCCTTCAGTACAAGAACATTGTAAGTGGAAGCATACAAATAAACAAGAAATAGTTTCAACGAAAGAGAAGACTGGAACTTTTAATGTCCGAAGAAAAAGTTTTATCACTGATCAAAAAGTGTTTATTTATTGTGCTAGATATAATATGTTTATGTATAAACTTTTTCCTTATTTGTTCAATCCTTTTGTGATTAGTAATGTCTCTCCCTATGCTACAGTAGAGATTAAAAGTCTAAAAGTAGGAAAGACATTGCATATAAGTGGTCATTGACTCAAGCCTTACTTAGAAGAAGGTTAAGTGGAAAATATAGAAGTTGTGATCCTTGGAGATCAAATTTTCGTTACATGATGAGGAAAAAATGGATTTAAGCCAATAACAATAAACAAAAGCACTACTTGGGAGGCTAACCAAGGAAATTTTGTTTCTTTTCATTTACATTTTTACTGTTGATGTTTTTGTTTGAATGCTCCATTTCTTACATTTAAGATTACATTGGAGACAATGCAAGTTTTAAATATGGGGGTGGGGATCTTAGTTATCATGTGTGTTTTGAGTTTGTTTATCATAAGTGTTTAAGTTATTTGTGAAGAATCAAATCAAATTAACAATCATTTTCTCCTTCTCTATTGCTTCTAAGACTATATAGTTATAATTAGAGAGTAGAAATCACTAGAAAAATTCATGGTAGTGAACATGTTTTTTACTCTTGTGATTGGTAAATGTACATTATCTTTAAAAGAGTAGTGACTAGTGGGTAGATATAAACTAGTAAGATTTTGAGCCTTTTTAGATTGATACATCCCTATTAGTCTCATTGTCTTTTATTTGTATGTAACCTTCATAACATATACATCTTGACTTTGCTTTTATTTTCTATTTGACATTACACTTTTATCACATGCATTAATATGAAAATGATATAGACATTCTTTTTGTTACTAGTTAAATTAGCCAAATAGCATATATATCAGTGAATTTTCCTTTTTTATAATCCACCTTGAGCTTTATTAGCCTTTTTTTTCTTCTTTTATGCTAACCACATTACATGCCTTTAACCTAACCAAATGTCTAACCTAACCCTTGAAGCTAGTGGAGCATTTGTGATTGTTGATGTTTGTGGATGCACAAGAGTATAAGTATAGAGATATGCATATATGTGGGTTGATTATAATTGATGGAATGGGATTTTATCTCTTAACAATGAATTCCATTGTTAACGTAGTTGTTTCAATTTTGTTGAAAAAAATAATATTATAAACAAATAAAAAATTGAAATAAAATTAACAAGGAGGAAAATCATTTTTTGTAAAGCAATTCATGTTAATTTTCCTCTTAAGGTTCTATAGAATGGGAGATTTGATTATGATGCGAATGAGGGGGATGTTGTCTTGAAGGGTCACTCCTTATGATCCTAATGTGTTTATTATTAATTTTTGTGAGTGATTCCTTCTAATTCCTTTGTTTCATATGGTTTATAGTGTGAAGGCTTGAATCTAAGCTATGAAATATAGTTTTTTGCATTCATTATAGCTAATGGTACTCAATTTTGAGTGAATGTTAATTTTTACACTTGATGTTCCATTGAGTGTTTTTCTTGCTTCACTAAATTTAATAGATTTTGCATTAAACTATCCAAATATATCTCACCATAACCTTTGTCCACATAGTAGTGGAGAACTGAAATGATATGGAAAGTCTTGGATTGTCTTGATCAAAAATGGTGTTTGAGTGTACCTATAGATCTGTCTTATTCTCAAACATATCTTGTCAAAGTCTACCCCTAGATAGTTCAGTTTCTAAAAGGAATGGTTGTTTGTTGATTATGAGTAAAGGCATTGAATATTTATTTCTTTCCATGGTTTTGAAAGTTATTTCTACTTTCTGTTGACTATCTATTATTAGTAACTATGGAAAATGAGGAAGTGTTTGGATTGTGATTTTGATTTTGTTGTTTTTCCCGAGGACTATCAACAGGTAAAATGAGCTTAAAGCACTTCCTTGGAGCCATCCTCTTGATGTTCAACTTTTTTTTGCTTTTGTAAAACAAGAAATAGATGAATTAGAGTGAAGATAGGACAAGAAAATGCAAGAAATAAAGTTCTTACAACCTACACAACTGTGCATGGAACCGTAGAAATCTCTAGAAGAGTGTAAGATCATTTCAGCATTTCCTGCAACATACACAGTAGTGTAGAAACACAAAATGGAAAATTTCTGATATACATGGTTAGATACACAACCATGTATCAAACCATGTATCTCCTAAAACCATATTAGCTATAAATAGACATATAAGCAGCCAAAAAAGGTATGAAGTATTTTTAGAAGCATGAAAGGGGGTAGAACTCTTACTTCTTTAAGACATATGGAGAGCTAACTATTGAGCAAGTTTTATATAATAATAAAACTCATAATATCGTAAGTATATGAATCATATCTTGTAATATCAAGGTTATCATTCCCACGACGACTAATAGACACCAAATAACTTGAATAAGAACTTTGTTTAAGGTACTAAGAATTGATTTGAATTAAAATAAACAATTGAAATAAAAATAAAAATAAATCAAAACAAATAAGCAAATAAACAGTTTAACTGCCAATGAAATTTAAGATTAATCAAAAGTTAAAGACTTAGTAACTATTATATCCTTATTTTGTTTAACTTAAAGCTATTGATTCAATTTATGTTTGATCTAAGATATCCTAAAGTTTTGATTATTTTCTTTCAAAATCTAATCAAGTAACCCTAATTGAATTGGATATTTATATATTTATAATCTCTCGATTTACAAAACTGCTTCTAACTTGTTCAATTAGATTTGAAGTAATCCTATAGATAATTAATTTCACAATGGTCGTTAATATGATAATTGTAGGTTTATTAAGCTGCTAACTCTCATTGTGTAACTTAATACTAATGACTTGATTCACTCTCTCAATATATTACCAAGTATAAGCACGACAATTATCACAAACATTCAAAGATATATTGAATTCAACAAGAAATGAGATTGACAAAATGATTTTAGAATAATTTAATCTAGGTTTTAAAATCCATAAACATGTTTTACATAATAGAAATCCAAATAATCATCCAAGACAATGAAGGAAATAAAGGGAAAAGAATGAAAACTAGTTTGTGTCTTGATATAGAAATATGGAATTTCTCTGAAGCTCTTCTTGATGTCTTCTCTTGCTCTTCTTTGATTTAATGGCTGATGCCTCTTTTTGATGTTTTCATGTTCTTTTATAATGCATTAGGGTTTTAAGGTTGTGTCTAAGGTTTTTCCACTTTGATTGGTTCTAAAAATAGCCTTGAACCCTAAAAACATTAAAAAAAACTCATGCTTAGAAAACCTTTTGTCACGATCATGCCTTGGAGTCACAATCGTGCTGTTGGGAAATCAAGATTGGATCATATCCCAAACTCAACAAAATTATTATGAAACATTTTTGTATTTTGATTTCCCAAAAACCAAGATCAATTTAATTTTATAAAATGATTAGCATATAAATTATAATAAAGCGGAATCATAATATATACCTTATTCTAAAACTTGATCTTTTTCTTGTCGTATCCCTCGAACTGCTTCTGAAATCAATTTATCTCAACCGTCGTAGCTTCATAAGTATCCAGCATTTAATAGTATCCACATAATAAGTTAGAAAACTTTGTAACTCTTACAGAGATGTTTAAGCAAGAAGTATTAACTCTATTAGAGCTTAAGCCTATTTATAGTAAGTTTTGAACGTTTTAGTAATTTAATTAAAATTAAATTTTTATTTCAGTTAAACTTTATTTATAATTACAAATAATTCTATTTAAATACCAATTATACTCAAACTAGATTCAATATCTCAAGCTGATCCTTATTTATTAAATATCTTATATTTAATCATAAAGTTTCTCAAACTTTACAATCAAGTTAACTTGATAATTTTTTTTTGTTCTCTTCAAACCATTTTTTATGTGAGATTCATTAAAATCGCAAATATGTTGACAATAATTATAAATTATAATTATAATTTTTAAATCAAAATTAGATAAACTAAAACTTCTTTTAATTTATCTTTAATTTTTAAATTAAACAATTTATAATCACATATTAAGATTAATGTCTATCAACTCATCATGACCATCCAAATATTTAAGAACATCAAAGTTGTTTCAACTAACCTTTCTGTGTATGATTTTTTCGTATAATTCATTCCTTTCATCATACAATGTTTCAATTAAATATAGAGTATGAAATTAATATCTACTCCATTTTAAGTCTAATTATATTACTATTCTATCATTAACTATTGATTTAATTAATGACATTTGTAAAGTATTTACAAAGTATCATTCCACCTTAGCCAAGAATTTTTTGAATTAATACTAATAGAGAACAACGCAACATTCTGCCTAATTACTTTAGAGTGATGAATCATATCTTGATCACACAACTATCTCCATGTAGTTCATACCACATCCAATAATTATCAATTGAACAGTTTATGATTAAATAGATCGAAAATAATATGAAAACATATAAATCCTTATATAAGATAACTTTGAAAATCTCATATCAAAAGATCATTTATACAATCATTACAATGAGAATATAAACATAAAAATAATGTAACAATTTTTGTGATATTATTTATGATATCGATTTGATGTCTGCTTTTTTTTTTTTTTTTTGCCTAAATAGACATTTTAATGCACGACATCGTCCACTTTACACCAACAATTAAATCAAGCTTGTCTCTGCATTTGCTTGTTTTGCTCAAGACGAACCGTCCAAAATTATTAATTGCTAATCGAACGATAACAAGAACACAAGATGCAAAAGTTATGTTGCAGACATGATGCAATCAATTGCGCGCTTGCATATGCTTGTCATTGTAGCCTCTGGGCCATAAACCTTAAAAGGAAATAACCTCATAATCAGTAATTTTCCGCAATTACAACTATAAAAAGAGAAAAGGAGAAGGGTAGGAGACAAGTTATGCCTATTGCAATCCATTGGCTCCGTAGCTTGAATAAAAAACAGGCAAAAAATGAAGGAAGAAAAAATAGCCAAAGAATTGAAAGAATAAACAAATGAAAGAGAGAAATGGAGAGAATTGAACGAATAAACAAAGCAATTGAAGGGATAAACAAAATTGAAGAAAAAACACTTAAAGAATTGAACGAGAAAAAAAAACATAAGAAAAAAGTGAATGTATGGGAAAATCAAGGAATCAAAATGCCTATAAACAGTTAATTTATAGAGAAAAATAAATAAGACTAATGAAGGATAATATAAAATATATGATTATAAAACTAAACCGATTCGAATAATTTAACTATAAAAATCTTGAAGTGGTTAATTTTTTTATTCGATTTTTATTTTTTTTCAATTTATTTTAATAATTCTTACTATTAAAAATGATTAATTTATTAATCAATTGGTTTATTTTCTTAAACTATTCGATTTTTATAAACTAAAATAAAATAATTAATTTTTACTTAACAATTTTTATTTTCAATTAAACTTTAAATTAAGGACAATATCCTTCTTTTTTTAAATCTTATTTGAAAAATAAAGAATAAGAAATGTGAGGAAGATGGAATAGGAAGCTATTAAGTATTTATCAGTGTTTTAAAAAAAGTTAAATTAGTAAAATAAGAAGTTTAAAATTTAAAAGACTCAATTAGTATTAGATTATTATAAAATCGATTAAAGATTGAATAAAATTGAAGGATTTAAAATAAAATTAAAGGACACTGTTTTTAATTTAAAGTTTAATTGACAAGAAAGACCATTACATGAAAATTAATTTATTTATTTTACTTTATAAATATCGATTAGTTTATAAAAATTGACTAATTAATTAATAAACTAATTAATTTTTAACAACAAAGATTATTAAAATCAATCGTACTAAAAAGTTAAAAATTAAATTAAAAAATTAGTCACTACAAAATTTTCACAATTAAATTGTCCAAGCCGGTCCGATTTTTAATCATAGGTATTTATAGAGAGAATAAAAATATTCAACATAAATTGTCAAAAGAGTAAAGGTGCTAAAAAAAGAAATTTCAATTTAATGGCATTAATTGTTGATAGAGATTTAATGTAGGCAAATCACGTGTAAAGAATGACATAATATTTACTATTTAGGATTATCATTTTAGAATATAGTAGGTAAAAATTTTAATAATAATTTAACCATAAAAATCTTAGTTTAACTTTACAAATTTATTAGTATTTGTAGTAGACTAAGTAATTGTTAATTGATAATTTTATTAACTTATATTAGTAGGCTAGTTTCTCAATAATTTTTATCCTTAATATTTTATTTTAATTTAATAATAGTTAATTTCAAAATTTTAGCTTTATTGTAATTTCTAACATTAACTTTAAAAAGATTAAAAAGCATTTTAGTGTTTAAAAAGATTATGCATTGAATTTAATTAAGACCCTTGACATGAAGTATCAAGCATGCACTTTTTTTTGTTTTTTTGGTGCTTATCAAGCATGCACTTTAGAAAAAGCTAGTCACATGTTTTATTTAAGTAGAGTAACCAAAAATCAGCAGAGCCTAATCTTGTAATATGCCAATGCATTTAGTAAAACCAATGTCTTTCCATACCTCGAGAGGGACACCAAGCTCCTCTCCCAAAGCACGCATCTTTTTCAAGCCAGTCTGATAGTTTGGACCACCTCTTCTTACATAAATGTGCATTCTTGCAGCCTTTACCTTGGATTCCTTTTTATGAAAAGGAAAGGAAGAGTTTTAGTATGAGACAGTCCACCCGTTTAACTGAAATTTCAACTAATTAACTAAATATACCTTTTCCCTTAGAGCCCGTATAATACCATTGAATGTAGCAGCAACATCAGTGAAGTTGGCAATACCTCCTCCTATAAGGAGGGCTCTCTTACGGCCATCTGGATCAGCAGTGGCACACTGCAACATCATTTACAACACAGACGATCAACATAATAGGAAACTCTAGAAGGCATCAAGTTCAAAATTTTCTTATTGCTTACATCAAGCACAACTCTTGCATACTGTAAGACCTCCTCTTCATTAGGAGCGCCACTATATTCAGCATAGTTTCCGAGCTCCGATGCATAGCCCAGATCTCCAACCTACTTAAATGAAGGCATAGTCTGCACAGTTATCTAAAGCCAGATGCAAGATGCATCAACTGTAATGCATATAAGAACTCACAGTATCAGCATAAATGACGCTGGCTCCTCCTCCAGCCACCATAGTCCAGATACGTCCTTTTGGGTTCAAAATTGTGAATTTCAAAGACGCACTTGTCTGAAAGACAAGCACATGATTAATATAAATGTAATAATAGAAAGGCTTGGCAATTGGATAGAAGAAATTGAAGATGCGACATGGTGATCACCTTTTCATCAAGTGAATGAATGAAGCCCTCGGCAGTACTCAAAACTCTTCCAAAAGGCAATGGAAATTCTACGTTACCCCACCTGAATGAACGACAAATGATGAAGTAAGCCATATCTTGTGAGCTACCAACCTAGCTTAAAATTCTGAAATAATCTAACGTTAAGAACTGTATACTTGTTAAAGGTTTTGAAGGAAGCAGTGTCATCCAACTCTCCTCTCATATCTAGTGGATATGGCTCCCCATTCACCAGTGTAAATGGGTTTATCTCCAAAAAACTAAAGTCTAGATCTGTGGAGAGCTCAGTAAGAAGAAAGTTCCATCAACATCAAGAAGATTTTCCCTCGAGAAATACTAAACAAGAAAGGAATCATATGAAAGCAATGAATATGTTCAATGGTCACCATAGCAAATGAATTAGATTTCATTCACCAATCATGCTATAAGCTAAGCTGAGTACGCCATTCCTTAAACTGTACGTACCTTGAAATACAGCAAATACACCCATTATGAACTCACCAATTTTTCCTCGAATCTAAAATAATACAAAATCAGGAAAGCAGTGCTAAGAATATAGAAAAAATAGAGATTATGGAACAGAGAACACAAAACTCAAATAGGCTGACAATAAACTTCTCCGCCTTCATACTAGAGATTTTTTTATAGACTCATGAGCACTAAGAGTGTTATCAAGCCTCTAGTTGGGGGGCTTGATTCCCCATAAGAAGTAAAACATCTATCTGCTTCTGTAAATCAAGTTAGTTTGCAGAAGATTACTTACGGGATACTTGTAACACTCTACAAGGAATGTTCTGTAACTCTCATTAGAAGATCAAGATATGATATACAAATAGGGAGAGTAAAAGATTGGCAGACCCGTTGATAAGTTTTGAATTCAAACTGAGGGTAGGTGTTCATATATTTCAGTAAATTCAAAAAGTGATTGAAAATTTTCTTTTCTTTGATTGTATTTGTTCTCGGTATGATAAAGTTATATACAATATCAGGCTGATCAATCCTTCTGATATAAAAAGAATGTAAATCGGGAAGCTCCAAAGAGGATTATTAGGCATCTGTTCTTTGATTGCATAGGTATCCAGTATGATAAAGTTATACACAGTATTCGGGTGATCGCCCCTTCTGATAGAAAAACAAGGTAAATCAAGCATACGAAATTTCTTGGAAGGAAACAGGACATAAGCTTTCTCAAGAACATAGTTGTGCTTTCTTCTGTTTAATTATTTTCCTAACTTTTCGCATTCTATTCTACTCCTCTCTACAAATTCAACCAACACAAATATCTAGCAACCCCGTCAACGACAATACGGTCAATAAGATAAACAGATGTTGTCAAGTTGTATATTAGTTGTATACCATTTTAAGAAAGTCAAATTTTGATATCCCAATGATTGTGAGATACTAAGAAACCGTTTTCCTGCTTCAGGAATGTGTAAAATCTTAGGAGACTATTTTTCTTTTATAGAAGAGTGTGAAATCCTATAAGATTTATTACTTTTTTAAGAGATTGTTTCCTATTTTTCCTCCTACACGAAGATGTATATAACCATGTAATTCTTAATCAATTGCAAGAAGACAATTCATTTTCCATTCCATTGTCATGTTATTAGAACCCTAGGGTTTTTCCTTAGGAATTCTTCTTCGAGCAAACTGCATTGTCGCATTTTTCTTAGGACTAGATTCTTTTTTTATTTTTTTCCTTGTGCTCAATATGTCCGCATCCAAGATTATCGTCTCTAGATATCCTAACCCATCCAAAGAAGCTAATTCAATCCAAAAGACCAGAGATTTGCAA
Source organism: Erythroxylum panamense (assembly GCA_027123425.1). NCBI lineage: Eukaryota > Viridiplantae > Streptophyta > Magnoliopsida > Malpighiales > Erythroxylaceae > Erythroxylum > Erythroxylum panamense. The sequence goes on along the minus strand of JAOTIZ010000006.1, from coordinate 20,365,688 downwards.
AATATTCGAGCTTCCTACGGGCTCAATAGAAAGCCACCAAGTTAGAGTGTGGAAAAACCATGGAGGTAGCAAAGGTCCCAAGCACACTTGATGGAACAACCCAAAAACAGATAAGGTTTGGATACAGGAGGTTTTAATAGTGAGGAAAGTGGTAAACTGAGGAATTTATTAAGGCATCTTGAGAAGCCCTTTGAAGCTAGTCTTTGGCTCTCTCATATAAACCTTTATTTTAATTTTGCATGACTGCCTCATATAAGTATTATGCCAATGCTTGGATAATTGATGCTAGTGCTCAGACCATATGTGTCACAACTCAAAAGGGTTAAGTTGAGGCTAGATAACTCCCTTCAATTCCATTAATTGCAAGTTAATTTCTTAATCAAGCTCTCAACGAATTTCCTTCAAACAGGTTGTGAGCACTTCACTTAAGAATTTTGTCATACACTAGGTCCGCAGTTCAATGGGGTATTTTATCAAACAAGTGTTGTGCAATACTCTACCAAACAGTGTATAGGGTAAAGCATTATTACAACAAGTCCATTAACAACTTTCAACCATATTTGTTTACCACTAACAACTTTCAACCATATTTGTTTAACTTAACCAATGAAACACTCAAGTATGTCTCTGGGTCATTTTCAGAAACTCCTTCCATGCATTTACTTGTGAGATGTACCAAAGGCTATTAGCAGGCTTATATACTTTGTTCATACTCTACCCGACATAGAATACACGGGAAACAAAGTTAGTGATCAAAGATTAACCACAGGTTACTTAACTTTTTTTCGAGGCAATTTTGTGACTTGGAGGAGCAAGAAGCAAAATGTTATGGCTAGATTATCAGCAAAATCAGAGTTTAGAGCAATTAGTCATGGCTTGTACAAATTGTTGTGGATAAAGAACATTTTAGATGACTTGAAAGTTAAGCAGGAGGATCTTATGAAAGCATATTGCAGCAACAAATTAGTCATCAGTATTGCTCATAACCCTATTTGACATGATAAGACAGAGAACATTGAGGTTGATAGACACTTCATCAAGAAGAAATTGGAAGAAGGGCTTGTATGCATGTCATATGTTCTATTGAGCATCCAGCTAGCTGGTGTTCTATAAAGGTGCCGAATAATTCAAGTTTTCATGATATTACTTGTACATAGAAATAGAAGACATCTGTTCTTCAGCTTATGGATAGTATCAAGCTGTATATTAGTTTTATACCATTTTATGAAAGTCAATTTCTTGATATCACAACGATTATGGGATACTAAGGGCATGTTTTCCTTTATAAAATTTTAAGAGACCGTTTTCTTTTCTTAGGGGATAGTGAAATCCCATGAGATAGATTCCTTTTTTAAGAGATTGTTTCCTATTTTTCCACCTACACTAAGATGTATATAACTATGTAATTCTAAATCAATTGTGAGAAGACAATTCATTTTCCCTTCTGTTTCTGTGTCAGATATAATAGCTATAAGATCTACCAAAAATTGGAAAATATCGTGATATCGAAAGATAGCATTTAGAGATCTTCCTTTTCTATGTAAAGAACACTATTCTACTCAAGAAAAAATTAATTTAAGTAAAATTTTAATGCCAACTGCATAAAACAATGTGCGAATCATAAACAAATTCATTCAATAGATATAAAAATGATGGGACACACCTCTAAAGGAAGTGTAGCAATTAATGGAGCACATGCCTCCAATGACATTGGCTTTTCAGTCGGAAGGAATATATTCTTGACCTATATTGATGAAAAAATAAAAGTCATCCACAATGAGGGATGCACTGAAAATAACAGCAGGAAGGTGTAATTGTGATAGAGGCATACCTTCTCCCAGTTTTCTTCAATTTCAATACCTCCGCATTCTGAGAAGCAAATGGTGCAACCAAGTCTTTCAGAGACAATTGAAAGGTAAAATTCTTGGTCATGGGGGACAAATGGTTCAACAATGAATGTAGTTATTGGAGCCTTACAGCCACCCATCTCAACCTAAAGAAAGTATAAATCATTCCAGAATGATCTAAATCATGCAAATAAAAAGAAAATACCATTTTTATTGACTAGTAATCACCTCAACTCCAAGGCGTGCTTTCACAAAATCAGCCACTTGAGCTATATCTAAATTCAACGCTACCAGACCGCTCTTCCCACGCTTTCCAAACAACATATCGGGCTTCACAACCAATCTTGTGGATGAAAGCCATGGTTCCTGGTTGGTTAATTCTCCGAAGTCCGTAGCATGGGTTACCTTCACAACATTTTCCATTAGTAAGTAATCAAGGACAATTTCCATCGATAATTAGTTACCTTCCAAAGATGACCACGTAGTTAAACAATTCAGAACTATCATATGATTAAAGTCTAAGGTAATCGTCGTGATTAACTACAAAATCAAAATTTTCATACACCCAGGATCCCCTTAAAAGATATCCAAGCTTAGCATTGTATATAAAAAAAAAAAGAGGAAAAAGACGGAATGTTGTTTCAGAACGGGTTGCATGATCACTAATTTAACTGGAAATGGTGGGAAATACATACCCATACTATTTCAATCAACTAAAATCATGGAAGATTCACGCCAAAAAAAGTTATAATATAACCAGAAAGAAAAAAAATGAAGGAATTCTCATGTCCAACAATCAAACTTAGTTAGACGTCATATTCACCCAGATCTCAGTTCTTACTCAACCTTGCACGGATAATCACTGCCCACTAAAGAGAATATACAGACTAAGTTTTCATTGATTTAATCAAAACAATATTTATCCATTCCTAAGCCAACAATTTCACTCAATGACTAGACATAAGTGTAAATAACGCGAGGATTTAAAAGGGGTAAGCAGAAACCTGAGCAGAGCAGATCTGGAGGTCGATGCCAGCAAGGCGCTTCAAGTGCTGTTTGAGAAGCCTCTTGGAATCATACTCCCTGATCTTCTTCCTAGCCATCTTCTTCTTTGGTATCTTTTCAATCCAATTCACTTAATTATCTGTAGGCAAGACAAAGAGAAACTCAAAGTTGAAGAAGCAGGGAGTGAAAGTTTCTGGCTTTAAGGAGAATACGAGGCCTTGGTCTCGCCAGTCACCTAACAGAACATACACAATGCAGAGTAATGATATGGAGCTGGGATTGAGTGGACCAGTACCGAGGCTTACGTGACGCTTGCCTAATATTTACCTCACACTACTATTATTATTAATAGCGGCTACCCATCATTTGCATTACCTTCCAACACTAATAATGGAATAAGACATTTATGGTCAGAATCCCGCTTCAAATATCTGAAGAAGTATGGATTTCAAGTTCTCAAGGGTGGATGTTGAATTGCCTTCTGAAGATGTTTCAAAGATTCTCCTGTTTATTTTGGGATTTCATGTTTTCTCCACATATAATACGAGTTGGACCAGAATTGACTTGTCGGTTGGAGAATGTGGGGGGAGGAAGCGGAACTATATGATTCAATTATGAGGTGTGGGAGTAGGAGGAATTATGAGAATTAAGTGTATGTATAACTTCCCATTTGGGAAACAATTAAGAATTGGAGACGACTGGAGCAGCTTGGTGACATAGACATAGCACTACAGCAGTTGGGCATTGGGAGATGGTATCAATCGGGACTGAACTATTACTCCGGCCTGAATTAGTGGATGATAACTAAGGGAATAGTATTTAGGGAAAATATAATTGTAGCTTTGGTCGAAAATTATGGCTCCCGGCTGGTTTGGTTTCGTCTTTTACTTGTTCTACACTTCTCTTAACCTCAACTCCTTGCTCCACTTTCTTTTCTCTCGCTTTGTGTGCTGAATCCAGCCCTCTCCCTCTTTATTATCCAAAACCTCCCTGGTATAGCTTCCTTTAATCCTTCCACCGACTAGAAACCTAAGACGCAAGTGAATTAGTAAGGGGCTCTTCTAGCTTAAATGAAGTCGTAGGTTCGAATCCCCTTTATACATACATCCGTTTAAAAGCTGGAGTCAGAGTTTTGCCTTCCACAAGAGACCTATGTGGTTCGAGCGGGGATTAGTCTAGGTATGAATGGCTTAAAGATGCATTCCCATAATTGAGACCCTCTTAAAATACCTCATGAACAACCAAAAAAAAAACTGACTCACTAGGACAATTCCTTATTCCTCCCTTTCCCAGACCTTATCTAGTGTTGCAAAGGTTTTTGAGTGTACCAAACTTGTACTATAAATTGGGCTTATTCTTTTACGAGACAACTTCACTTAAGTTCTTTTCACATGATAGTTGACCAACAAAACCTTATTCTCGAACGCCTAAAAAGAGATATAACAAATGATATTACTTACCTCAAAGTATATAAATAAATGTTTTCTTAATCTTTCTGTTTGAAGAGTAAGGCTCAAATGAGCTATTTATAAGTATCTTTGACTTGATGACCAAGTTAGAATCCTAACAAAACTCAACTATCTAAATCACGTTTTATCTTTATCATATTACATCACATTATCCAATTAGATGACATTTTCATCTAAATAATACTCTATCTAATAGAATTTAGGTACATCACAACTAATAAGATAAAAGATTACATTGAAGAATGATCCATTCATATCCATCCACTATCTTTAGATGATCTTCATATTGTCTTGATCTTTAAAGTTGGTGTTTATTCACTATGATCTTATCTGCTACATTATTTAAGATCTCTCCATGATCTTTATCCGTTGATGATGAGTCATCCAAGCTCAAAGCCTGTCATAATACACTAGTCTGATCCAATGCTTGCCATATCAAGTCCATTAGTCATGGTCTGTTCATTTAATCATACACTAAGTCCCTAGTCCATCAAGAACCTAACCTTAGTCATGCCAACTCGTACAAGGTTCGAAAATCTACAAAAAAAACTCACACCATGCTTGATCTAACTTGCTAAACTACCTTAGAAGCCTTACATGCCACCGTCATGCATGTAATTCAACTAAACTTTCGCCCCAAGGCCTGTTTTTATCTAGTTGTAAAATATCTGCATATGTTAAGGGGTTAACAAACCATCCCAACCAGTTGAATTCGACTCCATCGTCAAAATAATCTGTGGGCACTCCTCTAAATGTGGTTTCCTTGAAGACTCTTTAGTCATTGGCACATCTCCCACATATCATTTCCCTTATCTGTCGGGTTTATCTTTGCTTTTATTTAGACGCTCCTTCATAAGATCCATTGCGCTTAACATAGCATAATTATTGAGGTAGACTTTTTCCATTGAGTCATCATCTTCTTTTCCTTTATCCTTCGCGATCATGGAATTAAATTGCTCCTTACTCACCTTTCATTTTGGGAAATCATGAGCAAAGTGCGACTCTTTATAAATGAAACAAGTAATATCTCATTTTGTTTATTTTTTGGACTTACATTGAGAAGATTCATCTACCTTCTCCTTGCCCTTCTTCAAGTCATTTTGTGTCCCACCATTTTTCTTACCCTCATTGCTATTTCGAATTGGCGGTGGCATTCAGAGATCTTCTAACGCCCCATTTCCAATCGGCATATGCACGTGTGTCCGTCGGATACACGTGTAAATGCCTGTCATAAATGACATGTTAACTATCTCACCTTCACTGTACTTAATATGGCATCATACACTAAACCATCAATAACACATTTTCTAAACCTAAAATGTTATCACATTATATCAAAATCCATAATTTACATTGTTTCATACGACACAATACCATCCATGTTTTACAACATTATCCTATGAGTTTAAACAACTCAGTACACACTAATTACATTAAACATGAAAGAAATAGATAAGTCCTCAATCTCAGCTGACCGACCTTTGAGATCTGACTGTACCAGTTGTACAAAATATAATTCTACGAAGTCTTAAAAACTAGGTCATCTCACTCTCAAACCTGAAAAGCAACGGTGTAATTTTGATGAGACTCAACAGAGTAACCATCCTCGATGCTTCATTCATTTATAAAACAAGATAAATGATAACACATAATCATACAGTTCAACTCCACTTGTCAAGTATCAAATACTATCACAGATAAATCATTTCTCAGTTACACAGTTCAATCATATAATAACATTCACACAGCTTTGCAAATCATTCAATGAATTCAAATTATATGCAAATGCGACATGTATGAGACTCACATTCATTTTTATTTTGTTGTGACTGTGAGCTTTTATAGTATCCCGAATTATCGGGCTCAGTTAGTCAGTCTCTGACTCGTTGATCACAGTGAGCCATAGGCTCGAACCACATATGCGGGAGCTTAAAGCTCTTATTAGCAACAGTATCAGTAGCAACATCAGTCACAACTCCTTTATATTACATGCATTGGAATGAAGTTCATGCCATAATTCAGTCATCAATTCAATCACTTTCATTTTCATGTAATATAACAGTATATCAGTCATAGTATCAATTATAGTAACAGTCATAGTAGCAGTATTGATCGGACTAGGTTCGACATTCAATCTGTTAGTTGAGAATCAGAAAATCATTTAGCCAGACGCATTTACATTCAATCAGCACTTCCAATATCATTCTCATGCATCAAAATTCCTCAGACAAATATTGCTCAGAATCCAGTACACAATCAACACAATTCAGTATAGTTCAATAAGATCACGATACAGTTCAATAATGTACAAAACAATAAAGTGAGACCATCTTAGGTTACTCACGGTATGCTTCAAACAACTATTGCCTTGATGTCCCGGCAATGTCTGGATGCTATCATTCAATGCATTCCTCTAGATAGACAATATATTCACATATCACAATATTGCACAATTATGTATTCATTAATGCACATTCATGTATGCTGAATATGTACAATGCATGCTCATGACAATTTTGAGTTTCTTATCATCAATCTAGTCACAATAATCATGCGGATATCCACATTCAATTTATTAACTCAGATTTGTTTAAAGGTACACTTTTCGGTCCATTTTGCACAATTATGTTCATAAGGAAAGTGAAGGAATTTGGTAACACTTCCTTCTAACAAATTATTCTCCTATGTTTTAAGTCGTTATTGATAGTAAGATCATTCAATTTGGTTCATTATTCTATGAGTTATGCTCAAAATACTACAAGCTGTGCACATTTGAAAATTTGGCTAATGTATGATTATGCATTCAAGTTGTACAACCCATATCTCTCAATTCCCATATCTAAAAATTACAAACTTTATACCATTTAAAGCTAAGAGAATAAGCTACAACTTTGGTGTAGAAACCTTAGCCTAATTCGGTCTACATCAATACACTCTATTTAACAACCACAGGGTATGATTTCGGTCCCTAGTAGTGCTATAACCTAGGCCAAGACTCAATTTCATGCCGATTTTGACAGTCTTAGAGACAGAATTAAAATTCTACTTCTTCAAGAAAGTTGTAGACATATGTCTCTAGTTGAATCTGAATTAAGAAACAACTCATTTAAAAATTGACATATCAAGTTATAATCAGAATACCGAAGCATGTTCATGAAAATTCTTCAGTTTATAACATTCCAGCAGACTTTCACAGTTTCATCCTATCAATTACTTTCAAATCAATTCAGATAGCTCTAAATTTTATAGAGAGAAAGAAAAATGTCTTAAGAATCCATTGATCTAAGTTTCAAGTCATTTGGAGTTCAGATGAAAAAGTTATAGCCAAAAGAATTAGAGTTGTACAATGAAATACTCTAGTTTATAACTCATACATGCAACCACCACTTTTCTCTCTCTAAAACTCGAACCTTCATCTTCTTCAACGAACTGCACTGCTCCTCTTCTTCTTTAATGAAAACTGCAAATTTTCTTCACTCTTCTTCCTCTCTTTCACTTACCTCATCTCTAATTTATACTCTCACAATATCTCTTCATTTCAGCTCCCATTACAATTCAACTTACTATTAAAACCTCTCAAAATTCAAGATCACACACAACATTACAACCAAATTTCACATACGGTTTTCTTGCAACATTTCTACACTTGTTTCATTTTCTGCTTTTTTTAGCATCAATTTACAGTTCAAAAACATATTAAGTCTAGTTTCTACAGTTGCCTACTCTCAAACAAATCAAACTTCAAAAGTAAACACAAACATCAAAACAAAGCTCATATGTGGGCAACATCATTTTCTACTCTCTCTCTGTCTCTCTCTTCTTCTTTTTTTAATTTACGCACTTTTCCATTTCTTTTTCCTTCCCTCCTCATTCCACGTTTCCTATCATTTTACTCCTTAAAACACAACACTTCATTATGCTCTATCGCTACGTTTGGTTACTGTCTTCAAGAGACAGGGATAGAACGAGACAAAAATTTGAAGACAGAATAGAACAGATGTTAGACCCCGAATTTTTTTTATATGATGTCATTAAGCATGAATTTTGATAATTAGGTGTTTATGGTTTAGTTTGATTTAATTGGGCTTAGTATTGATTAATTGGAGTATAATTTAGGTTAATTAGGGTTTAATTAAGGAATTAGAGGATTAAAATGTGTAAGGGTATTTTGGAGAGTTTACCTAAGTTGGATTGGATTTAGGCTTAAGAGGAGGGGTAAGTTGGTCTTTGACCATTTCTTAGGTTTCAAAAGACCTAGATATAAAAAGAAAAGAAAAGAGGAAAGAAAGAAAAAAAAGAGAGAAAAGGAGAGTGTGGCCGTCGGTGGGGGAAAGAGAGGAAGAGAAACAAATTTGCGACTTCGGCCGATTTTGACAGATTTAGAGCTTCTATCGGTAAGTTTACGTCCCTTCTAACTCGTTTTCGTTTGGATTAAACATTAAGATAGCTTGGATTGAGAGGAATCGATGATTTAGGGTTTTGGGTGAAAAAGTTGTGAAAATCCTTAGGTTGATGATTTTAGGACGGATTGGAAGCCTAGAATGGGATAGAACTGTAGTAGAAGTCTTGATCTATGCCTTAGATGTGTTGCTGTTCAGTTTGGAACGATTGGAGTTGGAAAATCTGAGATTTTTAGGGTTCGGGAACGATTTCTCGTTCCGCAAGTCGCGACGTGCTCAAAAGCACGCCGCGGCGTGCCAAGGGAG
>JAOTIZ010000006.1:20345271-20356561 GCA_027123425.1 Erythroxylum panamense | reverse complement strand
TTCAATACACTTCTTGTTAGTGGGATGAGAAGTTCAATAGAAACCAATGAACTAATTAGTTAAGTTGTCTATTTGGGTTTATTAGTTAAGTTTCTGGATTTAAATTAGATTGCTCTTATTCGAATAGATGTCAAGTTGGACAAATTTTTTTACTATTGTTACACATAAATTTGCACTGCACTTATATTGAGGAAGGCTATTAGGAGCAAGTGCATCTGCTCCACAACTAACTCAACCAACCAATCACTCTCAAAACAAAGTTTAGTGGCAGTAACTATACAGATCAACATTATGTCATAAATAATTGGCCGTAGTCGAACTCCATTACAACTAACAGTCAATGACAATCCTCATCTTCAAACAAACAAGGCATAATTCGTGGTTGGCAAAAAAAAATAGATTCATGATAGTATAATGCAGATAGAATTCAGAACAGAAGGGAACACCTGTGAAAGGAAATCGAAGAAATTCTTTGCAGATATATAATTTGCTTCTCGGATTCAATCAAATGCCTTATGCAACCTAAACACAAACGAAAAAAAGTTACATATTTCGAAAGGAAATCAGAGACCAACATGAAAAATCCTAGCAACTTTTTTGCAAATAAACTCCGAAACAGCTCTCAGTAATTTGATATAAGAAAAAAAAATCCCAAACACCCAACAACAAGAAGACCTACGGGAGAAAATCTACACTGCCCATTCAAGACAACAAATCGCAAAAGAACAAGAGAAGGTGGAGCAAATTTGTATGCCCAGACAAATGTAGACCTAACGGGGACAGCGACATTTTCCAGCTAATGAAACCAACCATTTTAATTGACAAACCTCGCGAACATCTTCGGGAAGACAGTCCCACCGTGAGACAGAGAAGCCTAGAGCAGTGTCAAGCATGCGACAGAGGAGAGATGGGCGTGGGAGAGATAGAAATTAGGGGTAACTTGGATAGTATCTTCGTTTTTCATACGGAGACAGAGACAATTTCTTTTGTCTTTCACTTTTGAAATGGACAGGATTAGTTTGTCTTTGTCAACTGGAGACAGAGGACAAAAACTCAGAAACATCAACCAAACACATATGGATCACAGGATTATTTTGCTTTGTTATCTGTCCCCATATACGGGTATAGTAACCATACACGGGGTAGCCAAACACTACGTATGTTTTCTTTAACTCTAACCTCACCTAAATCCGTCCCAAACATTTCCCAAATGGTTATGCATATATCACAGAAACAGAGCATTTTTTAATAAACACTAATTCCTACACTTTCATTTTTCTATATTACTCATTTTCAGCAACAACTTCCTTTCATTAAAAGCTTTGTATTTAAATACTTTTTCCCATAACACTGCATCACTTAAGCTTTTTCCTTAATTCTAAACTCATTCAAATTCACCTCTTTTAACACTTCATATATTTTCATGCATGAACAGTACATCTACCATATACGTAATCTTCTAAACCATAACAGGGGCATATATTTCTTCATTAACTTACGTAAATTTTCATATATCTCAATCCAGAATCCATTCAATACAATTTTGAACAATTCCTAATTCTCAAATCCATCATCTAAATTATTCATCATCGTAAAAAAATACCATCAGAATTGCTTACTTGGTTCAGTTATTTTTCCCAATAGTAAGGATAACTCAATCACACACAATGATTCAACATTTGTAAATGAAGAAAATAGAAGAGGATTTCATTGCTGGGTGTTCTTTTCAGTGAAAAGCAAAAGCTATGGTAATTCTTTCCTTACTCAGAACCAACTTCGTGGCTATTTGCATGTATTTTCACGTGTCACTCAACCCAATCAGCCACTTATCACCACAGATACAAACCATTTATCACAATACAAATTAGCCATTTGTCACATATATATTATTGCCACGTGTCATTATATAATTGGCTCATAAATCAATATTTTTCTAAAAATCGCCAAAAATTCCAAAATACCCTAAATTTTCATAAATTCCCAAAAATTTGCCAAAATTTGAAATAATCAGATTATTCTCAAAATAAAATTTTAACTCAAAAAGTTCACAATTCACGTTTTAATTGCATTTTAACAATTAATAATATCCAAAAATTGTCAATGAATGCATGTACAAATAATTGTAACGTGCAAGATCAATAATATTGTGTATGTGTATGTTACATTATGCATAATCATGAGTTATGCTTCCTAATTTCTCATTAATCCCTAACAATTACCATTTTAACCCTAATTCAAGTGATAGGATGTTACAATTTACCAGGGCATCCATAGCCACTATCACATTTGGGAGGTATGTTTCATTCCGCCTCCGAAGCCCATTTGTGCCCAACCTTGCAAGTCGCTTATAAGGTTGAAAAACTTGTCTTCCTCAAACATGGTTTGCACATCCAACATCAAAGATGTGAATTTTCTCACATACTTCAACATCGAGTTGTCTTCCTTTAATCTCTTTAAAGCTTCCCTCGCAAGCAATGAAGTGTTGTTGGGGAGGGACTGATCCTTTATCTACTTCTTCATCTTCTTCCAAGTGTCAATAGGAGGTTTACTGGTATTGATGTCATTAGAGGTTCTCATTCTCCATCATAACTTTGCATCTTGCAATATATACATAGTAGTGATTGACATCTTCTCGAATCGAACACCTTTGTTGCTGCAAAGTATTGCTCCATATCCCACAAGAAATTCTAGTGCTACTTAACACCCCATTTTTCATTAAAAAAACTTAGGCTCTCACACTTTCACTAAAGTGCTTTCGGCATGCCCAACATCTAGCTTTGTAATGACAGACCTTAGGATAATGATCTCCAATTTAGAATCCTCCTGTTCCTTCATTAACTCTGCTATTTGATTTTGCAATTGTTGGATATGTGTCTCTAAAATCTAGAACTGAGATGAGTAAGGAGTGACCTCGTCCTCCCTTTGAGGAATTGGCCTTATAAGCCTCTCCATTCTATTGACATGCTCCATTATATTGTTGCCTTCCACCATATTAAAATATGGCTCTAATATCGGTTGTTACAAAGGTTTTTGAAAGCATCAAACCTGCACCGTAAGTTATTCCTACTTCTTTGCACGACAATCTCATTTAGGTCTGTTTAAGTAAGATTTAACATTCTCACATGATCGTTGACCCACAAAACCTAGTTCTCAAATGCCTCACACCCTTGCAGTATTTAGCTCTCACACTCTTATAAGAAAACTACGAAAGCACTAAAATTTTAATGGAAACAATGGAAGTGCAAAAGAGATACAACAAATGCTAACCTTTATTACTTTCCTCAAAGTATACAAAAGAATGCTCTCTCAATCACTATATGTGAGGAGCAAGACTCAAATGAGCTACTTATAGGCACCTCTAGCTTGATGACCAAGTTAGAATCCTAATAGAACTCAAATACCTACATCATATCTTATCCTTATCAGATTATATCACATTATCCAATTAGATAACATTCATATCTAAATAAGACTCTATCTGATAGGATTTAGTTACATCACAACTAACAAGGTAAAATATTACATCTATCTAAAAATGATCCATCCATATCCATAAAGATCTCCATTATCTTTAGATGATCCTCACAAGGTCTTTATTTTTAAGGCTGATGTCTATCCACTGTGATCTTATCTGCCACATCATTAAAGTCATACTAATGAAAACCAAAGCACCCATACCACCCTCCACTGAGAAACTACCAACTTTGGAGTTAAAGCCTTTACCCGCACACCTAAGGTATACCTTTCTAGGGGAGGACCAAACTCTTCCTATCATTATTTCCAATTAGCTAGCTTGGGAATAAAAGAGTAAGGTAATGAAAATCACAAGGCAATAAATGAAGGTCATAGGATGAAAGTTATCTAACATACCAAGTATAAGCCCAAACTTAGTTATGCAAAAGTTCTATTTGCCTCTGCCATTCTATGAGTTTCTTCCTTTTTGCGTATGGCATCGCCACTCCCCTTGGCTAAGACAAACCTCGAACAAGGAAGTAGAGCGGTGAGGGAATGTCAACGAAAGTTAAACCCTTATATGAAGGAAGTGGTAAAAAAGGAAGTAGTGAAGTTGCTAGACGCAGGTATCATCTACTCAATATCAGATAATGAATGAATCAACTGGGTACAATGCGTACCAAAGAAAGGAGGAATGACTGTGATGGAGAGTGAAAGTGAGGAGATGATTTCATGCGAATAGTTACAAGATGGAGGGTTTGTATCAATTATCAGAAGCTAAAAAAGTGACTAAAAAGGATCACTTTCCTCTTCCATTCATAGATAAAATGATAGAAAGGGTTTCTAGCCATTCATTCTATCATTTCCTAGACAGATATTTGGATTTTCATCTATCCAGAAGACTAAGAAAAGACCACCTTCACATGTCCTTATGGAATATTTACTTATAGACAGATGCCTTTCGGGTTATGCAATGCTTTAGTTACATTTCAAATGTGTATGATGTCTATCTTTTCCAATATGATAGAGGACATTATGGAAATTTTTGTGGATTATTTTTTCGTCTTTGGATACTCTTTTAAGCATTGCTTGACAAATTTAAATAGAGTACTCCAAATATGTGAAGAATCACAATTAGTTTTTAACTAAGAGAAGTGTCACTTTATGGTTCACAAAGGCTTGGTATTGGGATATAAAATTTCTTTCCAAGGAATTGAAGTGGACAAAGCCAAAACGGAGGTCATAGAGAAGCTTCCACCACCTATTAATGTTAAAGGCATGCCAGCCTTTTTAGTTCATTCAAGATTCTACCACCACTTTATTAAGGTCTTTTCATTAATTACTAAGCCTCTTATGAACTTGTTAGTCAAGGACTTATCTTTTAATTTTGATAATAGTTGTCTATCTACATTTAATCAACTAAAAGAGACATTGACATCAACACTGATCTTAATGTCACCAGACTGGTCAATACCATTTGAAGTCATGTACAATGCGAACAACCAAGATGTGGATCGCGTGTTAGGCCAATGGAAGGATAAAAGACTGCTTGTGGTTTATTACATGAGCAAGAAATTAACAAGGCCTCAACTCAATTATGCCATTATTGAGAAGGAGTTGCTAGCGGTGGCATTTATATGTGACAAGTTTCGATCATATCTCTTGGTATCTACAGTGATCATTTTTACTTCTCAAGCTGAGCTTAAGTATCTGTTCGCTAAGAAATATATGAAACTAGGATTGATCTGATGGGTGCTATTACTACAAGCATTCGATATTGAGATTAGAGATAAAAAGGGACTGGAAAATATGGTAGCTAACCACTTATCATGTTTGGAAGGAGGGGAAAGATATTAATGAGTGATTCCTTAATGAAACACTAATATTACTTGACTATCTTGTGGTACCATGGTACACTGATATAGCAAACTTCATTGCAGATGGTTTACTCCCTTTGAATTTATCTTATCGGCAGAAAAAGAGATTCATGTATGAGTGTACTCATTATCTATGGATGATCCGATCTTTTATCAGACATGTGCTGATGAGTTAATTAAGAAGTGTGTTCCAGAGGAAGAAATGTTAGACATATTGACACAATGTTATAAAACTAGCTATGTGGGGCATTATAGAGTGAACAAGACAATAACACAAGTATTAGAATGTGAATATTATTGGCCAAATTTGTTCAAGGATGCTTGAGAGTTTGTGGAAATATGTGATTGAGGCCAAAGAGGAAGGAACATTTCGAAAAGAGATGAAATGCCCTTATATAACATTTTGGAAGTCTAAGTGTTCAACTTGTGGGGACTGGACTTCATAGGAACTTTCCTATCCTCTATAAGGAACACTTATACTTTAGTCAAAGTGGAATATGTATCATGATGGGCTGAAGCCATGGCAACTCCAATGAATGATGGAAAAGTAGTGACAAATTTTATTAAAAGACTACTCAATCAATTTGGAGTGCCACGAGCTATAGTAAGCGATGGAGGAACACACTTTTATAATAAAATTTTATTCTCTTTTGAAAAGATACGGAGTTCATATCATGTAGCCACTCTGTACCACTCGTAGATAAGTGGAAAAGTGGAGGTCATTTATTGTGAGCTTAAAAGAATCTTACAGAAGATGTTAAATAGTTCAAGAAAGGATTGAGAATTAAAGTTGGATGATGCCCTACGAACCTATCGAACTGCCTTTAAAACTTTGATTAGCATGACACCATTTAAGCTTGTCACCTACCTATAGAATTAGAGCGTACAACATACTGGGTGTTCTACAACTAAACAAACTCGATGAACTTCGCTTAAATGCCTATGAGAATCCCAAGCTATATAACGAAAAAGTGAAGAAATGACATGATTATCATATTAAGAAGAAATAGTACATGATTATCATATTAAGATGAAATAGTTCAAAGTGGGAGATGAGATTTTACTTTACAATTCAAAATTGAAGTTGTTTCCCGAAAAGCTCAAATCAAAATGGAGTGAACCTTTCAAAGCGACCCAATTATTTGCACACAGAGATTTGGAATTGAAAAATCAAAATAAGGAAACCTTCAAAGTGAATGTACAAAGGTGCAAACCATATTTCAAAGTGATTTTTTCTCAATAAAGGGATATTACTTTCCTTCCAAATCATTAAAAAGAGTTTTGGATGATGAAAGGTCAAGCTAAAGACCTTAACGTAGCAATTTTATAGTTAGGTTTTATTCAATTCTAGTATTTAGGGTTTTACTTTTCATGTTTTGGAGTGGTTTGGGTTGCTAATTTTCTAGTTATTAAAGTTATTACAAGTTAGGGAACAAGTTTCGTAGGTTGCATGATGAAAAAAAAGAAGAAATGGGACAAGGTATGACCTTTTTAACAAGGCACGATTGTGATAATGCTTCTAGCATGATCGTGCTCCTTACTAGCCAAACCAAAATGTGAAAAAAAACTATCCTTTAACCCCATTGCCTCACCTTCTTCAACCCTAACCCTTTATATTAATCTTTTCTCTTACTTCTAAACCTACTTTGTCTCTCTAAATCATAGTAGCCACTCTTAAACTTTCTCACATCTCTCTTCATTTTCCTTAAGGTTTTCATTTCTTTCTTACTTCTTTCACCTAGGTAAACATTCCTTCTATACATGTCTAGTAATTTCCACACAAATATCACATCTATATAGTGGTTTTTACAAGATTTCATTGAACATTTCTATCTTCACGTTTATTGGGGGTTTTGGTGTATTTTTGTGTGTTCTTAGTTGATTTTGTAGGTATACACTTATTCATGGTGCCAAGAATAAAAAAAGTGCTAAATGCTCATAGTCGGAAGGGAAAACTCAAGTGTCGTGGAAAGGTGCATGTGATAGGGCTACGGATTTCAAAACCTCTTTTCTAATTTATTCGAAAGAAGAATGTATTTGATACAAACTCTTCACTTTATGATTGTTAGTGCACCTAGATATTTTGATTTTGAAAATTTAGAAAATATAGGATTGAAAGATAAGATTGAGACCTTGAGTAATAAAATATGATGAGACAAATTTATTAATTTTAGTTATGTTGTGTGTAAGGAATTAACCTGCGAATTTTATACTACTTTATAATTTGAGTTGCAGAATTTGGATAAATTTTGGTTTTGATTGAGGAGCCACCCATATAGTTTGAATTATAACATTATGGAAGGAATTGGTGGATTTATTAGGTCAAACATAATTGAAAAACATGATAACTTTTGTGCTAAACAATATTGGAAGCAATTAATGGGGTTGGTATGTTGTGAGCAATGCCTATAATAATGTCATTCTTAGTCTTAAGCATCTTAGTCCTAAGCATCTATTACTGCATGTGTCATACTGTGTTTCATAAATATGAAAGTAACAAATGTTTTGTTAAAGACTTATTTATAATAATGTTAATGTATGTACTTCAATTAATAAAATAGCTACTTTTCTCAAAAAGAAAAGTAGTCATCTTGGCATGAGATATCTTGTTACCATGCTTGCTATTTATTATGGTGTATCTATTGAGGGACTAACTATTGTTTTTCCTGAGTTTCTTAGTCACACTCACTTAAGGAAAGTCGAGATCATGCTGATCCATCACTTAGAACTCTAAGATATCAGTTCCAAAACTCATGTGAAAATTAGTACATAACAAGCTAGTTCAAGTTCTGCACCAGTACAACACTAAATATCGACAAGTGAAGAAACATTGGACGATGAAGAGGAAGGCTGGGACAAGGTCTTCAATTTGTTTTATGAAAACAAAATACTTATGATGAAGCGTATGAACACCATAAAGGAACACATGAAGGAGATAGTACGAGAACAACGAAGACAACGATGTGACATAAAGAAGATTCTGAAGTTCTTCGTTGCTTAAGGTGTTCAAACTACTTCACCGTTGCCACCTCAATCTCCATAAGTTTTTTTATTTAATCCTTTATTTCTTGTTATTGGTTTTTTTATATGTTGTTTGGTTTCTCACATTGAGAAAAATTTAATGTTTAAGTGTGGGGAGATTTATGCATTAACATCTCATATGTGTGTGAATTTTACATGTCATATTTTTTTTTATTAGTTTGACATGGTATGAACATTTTGTTGCATATATTTGCATTGTGTGAATGCGTTAATAGTAATAATTTGATGGAATTAGTTTACCTTTGAACATAGTCATTTAATTTGTAAAGGCATATTGACTTATGAGTTTAACATTTTAGGTATCTTTGAATAAATATCCATATTAATTAGAATATGATACCTACTTTGTTCACTTAGGAAATTCATTATATACATTTATAATTATAAATCAATTGAATTGGTTACATCATTAGTAACCTTTTGTGAGATAATTGGCTAAAAAGAAATGAGGTAGGCTAAGAAAAGAAAAGAAAAAGTGTGTTAGATAAATTGTTATTCTGTTGGTCCTTTTGGGATAAAAATTATATTAAAAATAGAGTTGGTTGTCAATTGAGAATGTGATATAGTTGAGTAAATAGGAGAATTAATAACAAAATATTTTTTACCACGTTAAAAAGCTAGAATGACATTCCAATCAAGCTAAACAATAAAAAAACTGTGATCTAGTTGAGTAACCAGGGAACATTTATGACAAGGTGTTTGCCTTCGCATAAAAAAGAGACAAGGTTAACGTTATAGATAAATTTTAAAAATGGTGTTTTAATAAATAAAACCTATTGATCTTTGAAAATGGAAAAAAGTCTTCATGAAAGGATACTTAGTGATAGTTGCATTTTTCAATGATTAATTATAAATGTATGTGTACAAGTGCCATAGGTGAATGTATAGAGTGTTAATATGTTTATTGATATGTATATTCAATCTAAAGTACTTAAACATGAAAGGAATAGGATAGTATATTGGCATATTTTGAATGATCGATGTTTGTGGTTAAATTGATTCCATAAGATTTTATTTCATTGTCTCATTATGCATATTATATGAATATATGATTAAGTGTTTTTGTTTTTGTTTTTTTGTCTTTGCTTGAAGACAAGCAAAAGTTTAAATGTGGGGATTTGATAGGTATAGATTATACTATGATTTGATAGGTATTTTAGTATGTTTTAAGTTTTTCTTAGATAATTATCGTATGTATAGGTTTAGAATTATGTTATTGCACGTGTTTGTTTATATAATAAGTACTTGTGTAGTTTAGACATGAATTCAATCTTAATTTTATGTTTAATGAGGTTTTTAATGTGTTTGTGAGTATTGAAAATTAGGAAATTAAAGAACAAAGAAGACGGAGGAAGCTGGAAATAGAACAAGATTGTGCCACCTTGGAGCACAATCGTTTATAGTCTACATGGAAAGAATGGCCTCTTGCCTCATGGAGCACGATCATGCTCAATAGGAAAAACATAGAACATGATCGTGCCATGAGAGTTTTCGGTGCAAATTTTTTCATCTGTTTTAGGGTTCGGGGGTGTAAAAATTCTAAACATGACTCCAAGACCCTAATACACTATATACGAACGTAAACATAACCAAAAACATAGCAACCAAAATCAAAAAGTGGATCAAATTTGGTCAAATTAATACGAGCTCAAGGAATTCCAACTTTCTAGATCAAGGCTTCAATAGAGTTTTTCTTCTTTTCCTTTAGTTCTTTCATTATCCTTGATGTGTAATATGAATTCTAAGATGTTAAACATGTCTATAGAGTTCAAAATTTCAGATTAGGATTTATTATGGAATTATTTTGTTACTTTATTCATTGTTGAATTTAATATATTTCTGGATGTTTGTGATAATTGTTAATGCATAAGCGAGTGAGTCAAAAGTAATCAGTGTTAGATTGTACAACGAGAGTTGACAATTTAATAGACCTATAATTATCAAATTAACTGTCAGTCGAAGAAAGATCTAGGTTAAGAAATTGATTATCTATTACATAAGAACCTCATATTCATCATCTAACAAAAAATACTGCTATTTTATTTTTATCAAAATTTCCTGTCTTTTCTATTTTTACATTTCTATAACGTTTGCGTATTTCCTAATTAGAAATATACAGTGGCGCTTACTATTTTCACTCTCCATATATTTTTAGTAGAAACAAGCAATCTATTTTTCCTAAGTCTCTTTTTAGCTTTAGTTTTTCAGTATTATTATATTAAAAATTTTCTTATTATTCTTCTTTTTTCTACTGTTGTTATCAATAATACTATTATTATTAGTATTATTATTATTATTACAATGTTGATGATGTCGATTTGGGATTAGTATTTGTTGGGCCCGGGTCTCGATTTCCCGTCCTGAGGTGACAGCTCGGGGTCGACGGGAAGAGGGCACACGAAGAAAGAACCGAAAACATCTAACAACTGAAGGAAACAGCAGAGGGAAGAGGAGGCCTCGCCGCGGCAACAGAATGCTCGCCGCGGCGAACGCCTAGCAGAAATGGTTCGCCGCGGCCACAACTTGGCCTCACCGCGGCGAACACGCAGGTACGCGCCGCGACGAGCGACCAGCCTCACGTCGCGGCTATCGACCACGGGTTGCTCCGCGGCGAGCTCCCCAAACAATCGGACCCGATCCCAACATCTATGCAAATTTCAATTTCAATTCACACATACACTCTATCGCAAACATATTAGAGTCTAACACACCCATCATCAGGGAAACTTCATGCCATTACAATTCGAAGAAATTGAACAACAATCTCAAATAAGCACAATACATATCGAAGTTTAAATCCAAAATACAAAATGATGCTCCATGATGATATGCTTGATGAGCTATCAAAAAATACTAACTTAGTACAAAAGCTTCTAACTATCTTGGAGTTTCCGATGCCTTTCAAGGGTCAACAATCT
>JAOTIZ010000006.1:20324623-20337571 GCA_027123425.1 Erythroxylum panamense | reverse complement strand
TTGTGTGAATTAACTTCTGATTTTATTGTAGAATTTTACAAAAAGCTTTAAAGATCTATTCAACCCCCCTTCTAGATGGTTTACATTCAAGATATAAAACTTTTATGAAGATTTTGAAGATAGAATTTATCGTTTGAAGGGTAAAAATGGAGCAGACAATAGGATAAGACAAAACCAAACGAAAAAGCAGACGAATTGAAAAAGTAGATAAATTGGGAAAATTGTCATAACTTTCCTTATAGATATCAGATTAGGGTTCTATTTAGATTTTTAGAAAGAGAAATTCAAGATCTACAACTTTTATGAAGTTCTTGAAGACAAATTCTATCTTCTAAAGGGTCAAAAGTGGAGTAGATTATAGTATATAGAAGAAGAAGTTTCGGTCAACAGCAGAAGAAGCAGAAAGTCAACTATAGACGATATGACATCATCACAAATGATACATCTTTATAGAAGCTATGATGTCATCACAGACGATACTTCTTTACAGACGATATGACGTCATTATAGATGATATGACGTCATCACAGACGATAGGATCTATACTCCTAAGCATCTCCCCTTATAAGAACCATAACTTTCAACTCTGACGTCCAAAAATTACATACTATATACCTTTTAAAGAAAGACCTACAACTTTTCAAAAGACACCTTTCTCTAATTCAGCCTAGATCAATCCAGAATTTCCCTGAAATTCATAATATGAATTTTACATTCATCCTCCAATGTACTGCACTCAGTTCTCAACTTCATGACAAATTTTGAGACTCTTAAAGACAGAATTTAAATTTGATGTCTTTATAAAAAATACGGCCATATGTGTTTGGATAACTAGAGAAAATTTTGTGGCTAAAAGACTGAATGTTCAGTGAACATTTTCCAAATCAATCACCCATTTTCTCTCCAAATCTTTCCTTAACACAACCCATACCAAGATCACCTTTTCTATTTCATCCATAAAGAAATTATAATCCATGATTAATCATGAACACCAATAACAGAACGTACACACATATATATATACATATTCTTCAGCAACTTACTACACAAATTCAACTTCATTTTTGCTTTCATTTTACTTCTAACTTTCACCTTAATTTTTCCCATCTCAAAGTCTCTTATCCACCAAAACACCAAAGCAAATCATGAATCTATCCACATTTCTCATTCACTACCTTACTCTTGTCTATCATGTTGGACACCAATTTTTGAGTGAAATTTAGAAATATTAAGTGAAATTAAATGAGTGGTTTTATATATGTATTATGAAATAGATGTATTTATGTTTTGAGGAAATTGATGAGAAAAAGAATTGATAGATTTTGATGACTTTGAGATTTGAATAGAGTTGTAAGGATTATACAAGTTTAAGTGAATGAGAAATTGAAAATCATGTTGAAAAACAAGAAATAAAGAGAAAAAGTGTGGAAATAAGAAAAGTTTGACTTTTTAGCCATTGAGAGTTAACTTTTTGATTTAGGTAAAATTTGAGAAAATGATCTACATGAAACTTATAGCTTATGTTGAGAGCTTTCTGTCACCATAAAGTTTGATATTTTTCGATATCGGGAGTGAAAGTTATGAATGGTCAAAGATATGTAATTGTTTTGCTTTGGTTTGGATTGACAAGTATTTGGCAGAGACTTTGTTTGTATTTTTGACCCTCTTAGAGCTTGAATTGGATTGAGAGGTTTTCTTGAATATTGTAGCACATGTTTAGAGCTTTCTAATGGTGTATAATGTGCCTTATTTGGAGTTAGGAGTAAAAACTTATGGGGGTTGGACCTAGTTCAGTTACTGTTCATATGGTAAATTTGGGCAGAATCTTTGGAAGGGTTTTTCACCCCTTTAGAGCCTTCATTGATTTTTGCATCCTTCACAGAAGATGTAGATTACCTTTTACCCTTTCTATTGAGATATGATATGCAAATTTTGGAGTTAGAAGTAAGAAGTTATGAGGGTTGGAAATTTTCAGTTACTGTTCATATGGTCATTTTATGGGCAGTAACTTTGAAGAAGTTTTTGACTCCCTTAGAGGCCATATTGGTTTTCAGACCCTTCATGGGACTTATAGGGTTTTCTGTGATCTTTCTAATGATATCAAATTTGTCACATTTGGACACTTTTGTGAAAAGTTTGACCCTTTTGCCATTCCTTTGTGTAAAATTATTTTTCGGGTCCATATTTTATTAATAATTGGACCTATAGAGGTCCAAATTGAGTGATTTTGGTATCTTTGAGTTTCTATTTTTTTGAAGAAAATTTTGTGACGGGAAATTGTAGAATAGTGCCGGGAATGTCACGAGCATGCATTGTACACTTTTTAATTGCTATATGTGCATTATTAAATATTTTTGATTGTAAATTTAATAATGTTTGAATATTTTTGACTTTTATAGAGGCGCGTTTGGAACGTCAGCTCACAGACGTTGCCGAGACTTCCAGGCATTAGCTCGGAAGCTATTTGGTGAGCGACCTAGATGGTTCCTCAATTATTATTTGTTTTTACTTCTGTGGAGAATAATGGTAGGATTTGTGTTCTGCTTATGGATTCCGGACAGAAGGTCCGACGAATTGGGAAGCTATGACATAGAAGTGCCAATTGTATGTGAATTGTGACCTACTTACTTGAGATGTGATACTTTGTGAAATATGTGTTAATTTGTGCCTTATATACTGATTCATTGTGACATATGCACTACATGCATGAACGCATGATCAGTTAATGACAGTTGTAACTGGAGCAGCCACCGAGAGCTAGAAGCTCAATGTATTTAGGCTTCGAGCCCACAGTGATTCAGAGAATGCGCCCAGATTGGGACA
The DNA here is from genome assembly GCA_027123425.1 of Erythroxylum panamense. Taxonomy (NCBI): domain Eukaryota; kingdom Viridiplantae; phylum Streptophyta; class Magnoliopsida; order Malpighiales; family Erythroxylaceae; genus Erythroxylum; species Erythroxylum panamense. The sequence goes on along the minus strand of JAOTIZ010000006.1, from coordinate 20,334,748 downwards.
GTTTTAGGCGCTCGATCACAACAACGTAATAATTGGAAAAGTGTCACATACACATTTCATGTGCATTTGATTTGGATTCTTTGATTGATAATAATAATCATGTGGTATTTCTGAATGTGACATGATGAAACAACTATGTTATGCTTGACTATGCATGAATTGGGTGAACCATCGATGATGGTTCCGCACTGAGTTCGCAAACTCACCCAAAATTGCAACTTATTTTTCAGGACCTAGAGAGTAGACTCCTAGCTCCAGAGGGACTTTTCCTGCTGTGTAGATCGTGTTGGCAAGAGAAGTCATGGCTCATAGGTCGGTCAGCTGGGATTTTTGGGGGATGACCTAGTTAAGCTTTTGTATTAGATTTCTTTTGGAGTAATGTACAGACAGTGAAAAACTGACAGGGATGTAAATTACTGCTTTTGATGAAATGAAATGGGGAAACATTTTGGTTTCAAAAATTAGTGATTTTTATATTGATGTTTTATGATTATGATACCATGTGAAACATAGTAGTAATTGTTCGTAGTTCACCCTTATTGTAGGATATGTATCGGAATGACCTACGGGCATTCCGGTGTATACCCTACGGTAAGGGGGCGCTACAATTTCTCTGCCTTTACTCCATAAATCTTTTTTTTACGTTAAGGCATTAGTTTAATAAATTCTAAGGATTTCTTGATTTTAAGCATTTCAACATAATCAATCCTTCTAAAGCTATAAATCAAGCAAGAGAATTAGTTTTAGGTTATGTGCAAGCAAAAGGAACGTTAGAGCACATATAATATCTAATATCAATTAACTAGGAAATTCTACCACTAAAGAACACACTTTTTTGTATTCCTTGAGTCCTTATACACGCAAATTTATGAAATTATTAATCTTGATCTTTTGAACCAAATAAGAGTGTGTATTGATTGGCTTCAAAGTTAATAGGCTTAATAGAAGATGTTGAGATGTAATTTGATAATGTAAGTTAGATAATATTTTTTGGAGTGGTAGAGTATGCCTAAAGGGAATTAATTAGAATTTTGGCTATTTTTGAGGTAACTATGCATGCTAGATTAGATAAGGAGGACAAAATTTGATTTTGGCTTAAGGGAAGGAGAATGGAGATATCATTCATTGATTTTGAAGTGTATTATGTATTTTACACACCCAGGTGAGTAGATACGAAAGCCTATGGAAACTCTGAAACAAAATTCCATACTAATCAAATTACTCATACCCACAGTACATTATATGATTCCATATGAAAAGTTGCTCCTAGGTATAAGAAACGAGAGTAAGAGTGTGGTTATATTTAGGGATTTATTTTAGTTTGAGTGTAAAGTGCAACATTGGTTATGTATTATTGCTTCTTCTTATATTTGGAGCAGATAGGTAATCAGAAGAAGGGAGCCATCTATGATGGAGCATACTTAACTAGGTTAATAAAGAACTTAAGTGTACTTTCTATGGTCTCAAGGTTGAAAATGGATTATGATATGGCCTCTCTCAACCTTGATATGATGATATTTTATAGGCTGACCATATGGGGGGTAATGCCCCTAAGAAGAAGGGCAGAGAGATACCTAAGTGATTAAAGCATCCCCTATAGTAAGCGAACCATATGAAATAAGACCCATTTGTAATAGGTGAACCACATGAGGTAGAACCTCAGGTATAGGTAGGGGAAATGGTTAAGGAGATTGAGGATATTAAACCCATATTATAAAAACTTATTTAGAAAGAATTAAGATAATAGTTCGAGTAGAGTAATATTAGGTATCTTTATACAAGACATAGCATTAACATTAAAAGATTTTATGAAGCCACTGAGAGATATTCATTACATATTCTTGAAAATTAGGTAAAGATGCCTTTTAAATTATGACACCAAAGGTAAAAATAGAAGCATATGGATAACAAAGGCATTATATTAAGATAGATGTATAACTTAGTGATTGGCATGATATAGTACAGGCAATCATGATGATTATGTGAATGTAATCAAAGTTAAAAATAATCCTACAATTGTTACATACATTTTCAAAATTTCATTTGTGGACTTAGTAAAAACAGTTACCTAGCAATTTATATCAAAAGAGTGGGATTTAAATCCTCATTTCCCTACTTCCATTAGCATTATTAATAACACATTTATTGGAGTACTTTGAATAACATCTAATGCATTATGTAAAGGAATTTTCAATACTTTAATGTTTGAACTTATGCATGTATCGTTCAAATATGAAGATGAAACACTAGATATGATATAAGTCAAATTTTTAAACTTACATTTTCGAGTTGATACACTGTAGTGTTTTACTCTCTTAAACTATCCTTATAGCTTTAAACATAAGTCATTCCAACTTAATTGTTATCACACATAACTAATAAAACATTAACTTCCCTTTCTTTACTCAATCAATTAAACTAAGGCTCATATATGTGCTTAGAACAAATGCCATAAAATTCATACAAGTTTAATTAAGGATTATTACATCCAAAATTAAGGCATCTATATCTAATTTCTTTGTTTATAGTCATTACAAGCAAATTAAGAAGACATTAATGTAAAACTAGTTTTAAAATGATCGAAATTTATGTATTTTGTATACTTATATGTTAATTTGGTCAAATTATAGCCAATCAAATTCTAAATACCAATATTGGGATAAAATTGAATTTATGAAATGTCTTTTGCCTCTGAACATCTGTTTTGCACCTCTATTAGGGATATTGTATAGGTATGGAACAAAATATTAATTAAGCTATAAAAACATTTAATAAATATTAATTAAATTATCAAAAACATTTACTTTAGTAGTTCAACCCTTCTTATTTCTAATCTTTAAACAAAGATAGCATAAGAGATGTGAGAGAAGCTCTCCCTTCTCTTTACATTATTTTATCTTATCTTTCTTTTACCCCATTTAAACTATTTTTCTTTCCATTTCACTTACCCTTTTTAGTAACCCACCTAGCTCTCGCCTTTCCGACCTTACATAGGATTTGATAGCTTACAATTATTGTCAATGTTAGCTCCTATACAACATGAACAACCCCCTTCTTCCAGTAAGGACTCTGCTTCATCCCTAACTATAAAATGCCAACCTTCTTTTTAATCATACCCCTCCCTTACATAAGAGTTCCTTCAAATCCTTGGTAATAAAGAGAAGCTAAATGCTAGAGTAGAAAGCTTAACTATGAAGCTAATATAGAGTAAGATAGTTGAGGACCCATATGGAAAAATTCACTATATACCTCCTTCATTAGAGGAAGCTCTAGTTTCTTGACCTACTAAGGTTCTAAATATGGGAGCTAAAACATGGAATGCAACTTTGCTGGGAGGTTTTTCAATAAAGGTCTTGTGTTCTTTGTGGTTCACTAGTGTGCTAACACTCACTAAAGGAAGCTTGGTTTGGTAAACTCCCTTTTCATAAAAAAAGGAGTTCTTCATTGTTTAGTTTGCCTTGGAGGAAATGACCCAAAGATTCTTTAGATAGGACCACAACATATTCAAGGCAAACCTTTGCTACTGAAAATGTGGAAACATAATGTGAATATGGAAAAATCTGAACTACAAATAATATCTATAAGGGTAAATTTTCATAAGATTTCGCTAGAATACTAGTCCTATGAGGGCCTTAGTTATCTATCTAGCACAATAGGGTGCCCAATCTCTCTTGATGATAACACAATAAACCTTTAAAAAATTGGTTTTGTCCACATATGTGTACAGGACAGGCTTAAAATTGGTATCCTTGAGTTTATGTAGATAATGAGATTCAATGTTGATGGGGAACTAGCTAAGGATGATTTGACTCTAATATATGCTTCCAACTTTTGTTCTTAAAGGGATAAACTTTGGCTTGATTTGCAAAAAACACAAACTAGAATTCCGAATCCTTGGCTAGTAGTTGGAGATTTTAATTGTACACTAACTTCCCATGAGATGAAATGTGAAAGGAAATTTACTATGAGAGCTAGCAAAGAGTTAATTAATCTTTTTAATAAGGTGAACCTGATAGATCTTAACTTTATAGGTAGGCATGTGACCTGGTTTAATAAAAAACCATGTAGTATGCTCATAAAAAAACTCGACAAATCATTTGTCAACTCAACTTGGCTAAATCTTTTTTCCCTCAATCTTATGTCCATTTTGTTGAGAATGTGTTCTCTGATAACTTATATATGCTTATACAAAACATGGAAGAATCTAGGAAATATGGGGCACCATTAAGATTCTTTAATGGAATCACATAAATGGAGGGATTCATTGAATTATCTTACAGGTGTTGGAATCAAGAAGTGTAGGGTTATAAATTATACTAGTTAATTGTTGAGCTAGTTTTATATCTAATAAAACTCTCAATACTTGCAAGTATATGGACATATCTTATAGTATCAAAAGGTATCAATCCCACACGGAAATAGATAAAAATAATTGAACCTAACTTCGGCTAAGGTATTAAAATATGATTTGATTAAAATAATGAAAGAAATTAAAAAATTAAATAAAATCGAGAAAATAAACAAATAACAAATGAGTTTCCAAATTGAATTAAGGTTGATCAATGATGAATGCTTAGGATTTATTCTTTAACTATTTTGTTCCCTTAACTATTATTTATATAATTATGTATTGATCCTAGATTCCTAAGAGATTGATTACTCTCTCTTAGTACCTAATTAATTAACCCTAATTGAATATGAAATTCTAGACTTCTCAACCTCTCGATTAACAAAACTTTTCCTAACATTTTCAATTATATCTGAAGTTATCTATTGGATAATCAAGTTCTCACACAAGATCTCTCTTTGAATGATCATTGATTTGATAATTGCGTGAGTTATTAAATTGCCAACTCTCATTGCATACCTAGTCTGGTTACTTTTGACCCACTCTCTCGATTTACTACCAAAGTATGAAATGCACAATTATCACAACACCAAAATGTTATATTGAATTAATAAAGATCAAAATCACAAAATAAGTTGGAAACAAACCTTAATATGGAAATTAGAAACTGATGAATGTAATAGACATAAGAGAATTTAGTTTACATATCAAGTTTAATGAAAATAACAAAAGGAAAAGAAGAAAACTCAATTTGGATCTTAATATGGAAAATAGGAATTTTGGATGTTCTTTTTGATCTTCCTTTTTTGATCCACTTCTGTAAGACGACTGCTATGTTTTATAGGCTTTTTTATGTTCTTATTATGTATCTGAGGGTTTTGGGGGTGTAGGTAAGGTTTTCTCCCTTTGATTGGTTCCAAAAATACCCCTAAACCCTAAAAGAGATGGAAAAAGTCATACCTGGGAAGCCTTTATCATGATTGTGACTCTTGGAAATTTCCTTTTGTCACGATCGTGACCTTACCCATACAGCCCTAATATACTTCCAACATCTTTGTTCTTCAATTATTTGATCTTCAACACTAACAAACACATTAAACACCTCAAGAAACATAAAATTAAGATTGGAAACATTCTCTTTACCATATAAACACTTAAAATATAAAAAAACACTCAAATTAACACAATCCTAAGCCTATACAAGTGATAATCATCTAATAAACACCTATAAACAGTCTAAAACACCTAACAGAACATGGTATAAACTACACCTATCAACATCCCCACACTTAAACTTTTGCTCGTCCTCAAGCAAAGATAAAACACAAACAAAACAAACTAATATAAACACATAAGAATACATTCATGTAACATGTAATGAGATAATGGAATATAACTTTATGGAATCAATTTATCTGCAAGCATCAATAACTTAAGTTGTGCCAACATACTAACCTATGCATTTCATGGTTAAGCACTTTGAATTGAATATACATATTAATTAGAACATTGACATCCTATTCATTCAACTATAACAATTTGTAACATATATTTATAATTATTATTCAATCAATATTGCAACTATCACTAAGTATCCCTTCATGAAAATTTTTGCTATCGAAAAGGAATTTTTAAATTTTCTTTAATGTTAACCAAGTCTTTTGATATGAAGGCAAATACCTTGTCATGAATATCCCCCCATTTGCCTAATTAGGCTACGTTTTATTAATTAGCTTGGCTGGAATGTCATTCTGGTCTTTTTGATGCGAAAATAAACATTTTGCCATGAATGCCCTCAATTACTCAGCTATATCACATTCTCAACTGGCTACCAACTCTATTAATAACCAATATGTTTCAAAAGGGCTAGTAGAATAGTTATTTATTTAAAAAAAATTATTTTTTATTTCACATAGCCTATCTTATTTCTTTTTAGTCAATCATCTTCATGAAAGGTCACTAATAATGCTAGCTTATTCAATTGACTATAGTTATAAATGTATACAAACAACTTTCTTAAGGTGAATAAAATGAAAATCATATCCTAATTAATAAGCATATTCAACTAAAGGTACTTAAAACATAAAATTCACAAATCAATATGTCTTTACAAATTAAATGAATATGTTTAAAACTAAACAAATTATACAAAATTATTGTCATTGACACATTTACATAATTCACTCATATGCGACATATGTTCACACAATGTCAACCTAATTAGAAACTAAGACAATATGATATGAAAAAGTTCACATACATGATATACTAATGTACAATCCTCCCCGCACTTAGACAATACATTGTCCTCAATGTGAGAAAACAAATAACACATATATGAAAATAAAAATGAGAAGACATAACTTAAATAAAAGGGTAAGAGTAGGAAACCTGTTAAGGAGATTGATGTGGTGACGGTGTGGATTGTGAACACCGTGAGCAATGAAGTAATTGTAAATCTTTTTAATATCACATCGCTATTTTTATGCCATCTCTTTTAAAAGTTTATTATTATTATAAACCAAGTTACGGACCTTCTTTGAACCTTCCTCTTCATCATCCTCTTTCTCTTTACTGGACGAGCCTTTATTTTTCTATTGAGGTTGTATAGAGCTCGAACTAGCCTATCCCGTCTTGTGTTTTGCATGTGTTTTGGAGCTGATATCTTAGAGGCCCATGTGATCGACCTCCAAGATTTTAGCTCTCCTTAAGTGTGTATGATTTAAAACTTAAAAAAAGACAATTATTAATCCTTTAACATTAATAGCATAGTGTATAGTAAGTGCGGTGACAATATAGCCCATACCTAGATAACAACTTTTCTTCTTAAGACCAGTAGTTATCGATTGAAAAATGTGAGTAATTATGCAAACTTTCACATTGTTATCCATAAACCTCAAAATGAATAATTCCTTAACAGAGCATTTACTATTATATTTATCAAAAATAGTTTGGCATATGAACTTATGTAGTAACAAATGCTCAGGAGTAAGGATGAAATTATTATGTGCATTTCGAACATTAAAGTTATCTAAACCCATTAAAATTTTCCAATATCACTTTGCACAAAAATCTTCTTGCTTTTCAATTATGTTCGAATGAGGAAATCCATCAATTTCAGCTAAACCCTTATAATTTTCAAATGATAAGGTTAACCTCTCAAATGAAGCCAAAATTTAGTCTAACCACATGACACAAATTAAAGAGTAGTATAAAATTTAAGGGTCAATTCTTTATACACAATGTAGTTGTTAGAGTAGTGCTCTAAAGGCAATCACCTTTAGCACTTTTGTACAAACTTTATTTTGATTAATAAAGTAACAGGAAATTTTTTCATTAATTTGATGTTCGTTTATTTATGAATTGGTGTTAATCTTAAATCAAATTAATGAAGTTCATGATATAAAACATAGCATGAAGGAAATAGTGATGAGATCATGATCATAAGATTCTTATCATGTGCAATTATGTTAGTATCTAAATTATCCCTAGTCATAGGATTAATGAGATAGGACATTATTAATCCAGATAGACTAGCACATATTATACTCCTTGATTTGATTAAGCAGTGGATCCTATAAACTGTAGGCATAAGATGTTTAGAGTTGACATGTGGATGCTTACTAAGAGAAGTAAGTACATCAAATGACCAACTTTGAGATTATCATATGGAAGATCTATCAAATGTTAGTGATTAATGTCATCATAGAAATGGTGCAAATATCCTTAGACTTGAGGTACTCAATGATATCTTGGATACTAATCTTGTGCTTTGACACCATTCCTTGTTGCCTCAAGATGAGGTCACTCATGGGGTAGTGATTGGGTACAACTATTTGTATTTGAAGGTAATTAGTGTCAGAGTTATGTAAATATAGTGCCCTGAAAAACAAGTGTATTTACTTATAACTTAATCTTCTTCCAATTACTTTTTGTAATGAAAATATTTATTATTAATAAAACAAAAGAGTTTGGTTTTATTTGTATGACAATAATATAACTAGTCATAAGGTACCAAGAATGTTTTATAATTAACATACATATACATAGAGATGTATGGGAAACATGTATATTATTAGAATCTAAATTAATTGATTCACAGTTGAATAATAAAGTTAGTTGCTTGATTATGGTTTAGACTATAGTGTTACGATTTATCTTCATGTAAGTAAAGGAGTTTACTTCAAGGGAATGATGAGTTTCATATCATGATAGTAGTTGATTATCACTAATGGCACTATTAAATGAATCTTGAATCAGGTATGTTTTTAAAGTATAAAGTATGTTGCTACTTTAATCGTAAAGCATGCACCTTAACATTCTTTTATTATGAACCACAATCTTGATGAGTGGGGAACTCATATGTGTTTCACTATAATTCTTGATATGATCTGAATGAATTTTTACAAAGTATCAATCTAGGGTAAGCATGTTGGAATTATTAATTGAAACATATATCAAGTAATATTCACTCAAATAAAGAGTTTACAGTAATATCATCACTTCTAGATGTTTTACAGAGATTGGTGATTAAACTGGCACCAATAGTTTGATGTACTAGCTACCGATCAAGTCTTAATACCAAGATGAGATCTTGTCTGTTAGTCATCACATAGAGTGAAGCGGGAGATCTAATAAAAAATAACATAAGGGAAAAACGGTAATTTTACCCTTTATTGTGTGAATGGCTATAATATGGTTCGTAATAGAGTTTGCAATTGGACATCTTATTTCAAACATATGTTCTCATAATAGTTAGTAATTCAAGAGTTTAGCTAACTGTCTTTAGTGGAATGACATTTGGTTAATAACTTAGAATTAATTGCAATGAGATTAAATTAATTTTGGGCTTATTGGAGCTTGAATTATATAAGTCTAATTAGATTCCCCAATTGGGTTCTAGGAAAGGTTATCAAGCAAGGTAAGATGTAACATCCCACCCTTATCAAGCAAGGAAAGATGTAACATCCCACCCCCGATGGGAAGGGTAGAATGGTAATTTGGAAAGGGCTAAGAATGTTTAGATTGTTTTGAAATATACATGCATATGCTTACATGTGAATAGTGAAATTTGCACCTGAAAATGACTGTACATGCATTCATGACATTTCCCGGTATATGTGCCTAAATGTGATTTTATTGTGGAAAACGTGGTTCTTGTGCTTGAAAATTTAATTGGAGTGGATTGTTATGTGTTTTACATTTTTGGGGAATTTTGGAAATTTTTCTGGAAAATTTCGAAGAAAATTTCCAGATCGGAAAAATCGCCAAGTGACGGACTGATTGGTTTCCGGTACTGGAAATGACTGTCCATTTGGCACTGAAAAATTAGATACATGATTTTAGAAATTATTGGATTAGAGCTATTGAAAATTTGATGACCTAGAGATTAAATTCTAGTAAGGTCTTTTATTAACCAATTATTAATTTGATTGTTGTTTTATTATGTGGTAAGTGTCATGACATGTGTCATGACACTCATTAAGCTTTTAATTCCTTGTTAAAGCCCCTCCTTTGGTCTTCATTCTCGATACTTCCATATTAGAAGGCCAAAAGCAAATTTTCTTCATGCTTTTCTCCACCATCATCTTCGTAGCCTACTTCTTCCTCTCCTCTTCTTGATTTTTGCTTGCTTCTCTTTTCCATCTCCTTCTCCATGGTTTGCTCTTCTTTGGTCTTAAACATACAAAACAAAAGTTCAACCTAAGCTCAAGTTGATGGTGATGTCGTGTATGTGAAGAGAGAGAGAGAAATTGGAGTAGTTAGAAGATTGAGAA
>JAOTIZ010000006.1:20310598-20322512 GCA_027123425.1 Erythroxylum panamense | reverse complement strand
GAGAATGGAATTTTCCATAATTTCTCTGCTCCTAGAACTCCACAACAGAATGGAGTTGTAGAAAGAAAGAACAGGACGATTCAGGAAATGGCAAGAACCATGCTATATGAAATGAATCTTCCTAAGTATTTCTGGGCAGAAGCTGTAAATACAACTTGTTGTATTCAAAATAGAATACTTTTGCGACCATTGTTGAATAAAACTCCATATGAGTTATGGAAAGGAAGGAAGCCTAATATCTCTTAATTCCACCCATTTGGTTGCAAGTGTACTATATTGAATATAAAAGAAATTTTGGATAAATTTGATTATAAGGTCTATTCTGTAATTTTTCTAGGTTATTCATTATCTTCTAAAGCCTATAGGGTTTATAATCTTACTTCTAAAACTATTGAAGAATCTATCCATGTCAAAGTTGATGATGGTTCTCAACCAAATAGAAGTAATGATACTGATAATGTAACCCTATCAGTACCCTTAGTTGATAATATAGATATCTCACCATCAGATGCTACTCTAGAGAAAGTAGAAGATGTTCCTGAAAATCTTAGTCTAAAAAAGGACTGGAATTATAAGTCCTCTCACCCTGAAAATCTGATCATAAGAGAAACTTCAGAAGGTGTGAGAAATAGGTCCAAATTTAGAAGAAAAGCAAATGTAGCTTTTATTTCTAAAATAGAGCCTAAGAAAATTGATGAAGCTTTTTAGGATGAAGCGTGGATTTTAGCCATGCAAGAGGAGTTGAACCAATTTACTAGGAATAACATTTGGTCTTTCGTTCCCAAACCCTCTAAAAAGTCTATTACTAGAACTAGATGGGTCTTTAAGAATAAATTAGACGAGTCAGGTAGAGTGAGTCGTAACAAGGCTAGATTAGTAGCTCAAGGCCACAATCAACAAGAAGGAATAGACTATAATGAAACTTATGCTCCTGTAGCTAGATTAAAAGCTATTAGGATTTTGCTTGCATATCTGGTTTGTCATGATATAAAACTATTTCAAATGCATGTGAAAAGTGCCTTTTTGAATGGTTTTATTGATGAAGAAGTTTATGTAAAGCAACCTCCTGGTTTTGAAGATTATGATAAACCAGATTATGTCTATAAACTTCATAAAGCTTTGTACAGATTAAAATAAGCACCTCGTGCTTAGTATGATTGTCTAAGCTCTTTTCTAATTGAAAATAACTTTAGTAGAGGTCAAGTAGATAAGACCTTGTTTAGAAAATGTATTAAAAATGATTTCATTACAGTTCAGATATATGTAAATGATATTATTTTTTGTGCAACTTCTAATAAGCTATGTTCTAGTTTTGAAAATCTAATGAAGGGTGAATTTGAAACGAATATGATGGGAGAATTAAAATTCTTTCTTGGTTTACAAGTTAAGCAAACCGAAGAAAATATTTTTATTCATCAACAGAAATATATCAAAGAACTATTAGTCAATTATAAAATGGAAATGGTTAAACCTATATCAACTCCTATACATCCTTCAAACCTCTTATCAAAGGATGAAGTAGGTAAGAAGGTTGATCAAACTCTTTTCAGAGGAACTATTGATTCTTTACTTTACCTAACAGCAAGCAGACCTGATATATTATTTAGTGTTTATTTGTGTGCAAGATTTTAAGCAGATCCTAGAGAATCTCATTATATTGTTGTTAAAAGAATATTGAGATACTTGTAAGGTTCTACTGGTCTATGCTTATTGTATGAGAAAGGTAAAGATTTTAGGTTAATTGGTTACTGTGATGCTGATTACGTTAGAGATAGGATTGATAGGAAGAGTACAAGTGGAGGATGTCACTTTCTTAGTCATAATCTAGTTTCTTGGTCAAGCAAGAGGCAAAGTTCAATTGCTCTATCTACTACAGAGGATGAATATATGTCAACTGCAAGCTGTTGTTCACAGAGTTTATGGATTAAGTATCATTTAGAAGATTACTCCATACAAGAAGAACAAATCCCAATCTTTTGAGACAACACAAGTTCTATCAATCTATCAAAGAATCCAATACAACACTCGAGGGTAAAGCGTACTAAAGTTAGACATCATTTTCTACGAGACTATATACAGAGAGGAATCATTAGTCTACAATTTATTGAGATAAATCAACAATGGGCGGATATCTTCACTAAACCTTTGTGTGAAGATAGATTCAAAGAAATCAGACAGAACTTGAATATGGTAATGCTGAATGACTATTCATCTGATATGACATGACCTAGTTGATTCACACGAAAAGAAGATAAAAAGTTGAAAGTTTTTAAGTAAACAGTAACGGTAAGTTATAGATGGTAACTTTTCAAGAGTAGATATTAGACGAAAAACTTCTAGAGTTTTTAAAAATATCTTTCACTCTAGAATATTCTTGAAATACTTTGAAATCGAAGTATTCAGTATTCTCAATCAAGACGATTCATCACTCTATTCTGAGCTTCAAGTTCGTTTGTTTTATATTCTTACCTTCAGATACTAACATCGTTACTTTGAGAAAAATACATTTGTGTTTTTAGTTCTTATTATTACAGATCACAAATGGAGCAATCTCTCATCTATGGAAGACATGTTGATTTCATCTCCTTGAAGGAAAATCAGATGGAAATTAAACCAGAAATTGATGCAGCTAGCTAGAGAAATTTCTTTAAGGCTCGTAAAAAAGTCTATTTAATGAGATATATGATTTTTGGAAAAAATGCAAAGGTGGTAGACGACACCTTAGTATAAATGGTAGATGGATTGTCGGTTATCGTGGCACTAGATTCAATCGAGAAGGTCAGTGAGTGTTCAAGTATTGGAATAAGACTGCCTCATAACTTAAAGTGGATTACTCAAGGTTGTGTAGATAAAACACACCTCAATCGACATCTGTATGGAAGTAGTGACCCAAGAGACAAGAAGGCATCAACTCTTGTTCCAAAAGCTAGGGTTCTACATTCACTACTTCTTCATTGTGTTCTACCAAGATTAGGCTCGAAGCACGTTGTGACAATGATGGATGAACAATGTCTGTTTCACCTACTCAATCTTCAACCCGTTAATCTTCTGTACTTAATTTTGAAGTACATGATGAAGTCAAAAATAGATTCAAGCTCTTTACCGTATGGTATGCTGTTGAAAAGGATTTTTAAAGATTCTGGAATTCTTCTCGACAGAGGTAATAGGATGAAAATGGATGTAAAAAGAATTATTAACCCCACCACTATCAGCAAAATAGGATTAAAGCGTGAAGATGAGGCAGATACAACTTTTACACCGAAAGCAAGATCTGAGGGGGAGCATATAGTAAGACGAAGTAGGAGTGAACGTATTATACCTACAAAAAGAGCAAAACCTCGACCGACAGAAAGAACATTAATAAAAGAGAAGACTGAGAAATCGTTTGATGTATCAATCAAAACTAAGACGATTCCATAGGAAGAGAAAAGTCGGGTTAAACAATCATCACAACAAGTGTCTTTGAAGAGAAAGGCAGAGCCACTTCATTCAGAAAAATCTAAACAATCAAGAAGGTTACCGAGACTATTGACTTTACGTCAACAAGAACGGAAGAGACAGAAAGTTCTTACCCTTAGTGAAGATTCTAAAAAACCAAAGAAAACACATCAATCTACTAGATCAATTGTCTCAAGTTTGCAAAGTCAATCAACAAAATCACCTAAAGAGACAGAGATAAAGAGAAAGCTAGTATTTTAGAAGAAGAAACTTCAACAATAACTCTCTTCTAAGCTGGCAGAAGAACAAAAGAAGCAGAAGCCCAGTCTGAAGAAGGTTTCTTCATCTGAAGTTCAAAAGAAGACAAAAATAGTGGCACATCAATTGGAATCTTATAATGCTGCTCAAACAATCAATAAAAAAGATTTGAGAATGAAGATTATTGAAGAACTAGTACCTGTTCGAAGAAAAAGTTCAATTATTGTCAGAGAACTTTCGAAAAAGTCAATCAAGGTACTAATTGAACCTATACCGATTAATGATCAAACGATACATCTTTTAAGTCATGAAGAATTCTGCGAGATGAGAAGGCAGAACCATATCCATTGAAGATTTCAAAGTATCAGTATACAATCTATCTAATCACGAGCAAAACCTTGAAAAAAAATTATGCCAGACATACAACCATGATGCTCTAATCTTGTGAGAAACGAAGAAAAAGGGAAAAAGAAGATGTTTCCTGAGGGAAATATAGATGATCTTTCACAAGAGCAGATTCAAGTAGCAGTGAAGAACATAGATGATGCATGCAATGCAGCTCAACCTAGAGGTATCTATATTCCGCACCACATTTCAAAAGCATCAAGAAGAAAATTTGGAGTTTCAACCACAGATGAAAACTTCATGGTAGTTGGGAAAGTGCAAGGATAATACAGAGAAGTATCATAGTTGAAGGTATCAATTTCAATTTAGAAACCTTTGTGAATTTGGTCATGCATTTCATAACTTTAGGTTTCATACCTTCAATCAAGGATGTGTTACATCTTCTTGGGCAACCAATTCTAAAACTACCTAGACCTGATGATCTTGATCTTCCAGAAGGAAAACAAACCGTCAGACCTCCCACAATCAAAATCATAGATTTAGACACTTTACCTTCAGAACCATTTGTTGCTGAAAACCTCCATCCACTTAGTGAAATACAGTAAGATTCTACTATTAATTCAGAGTTCTTAAAGTACTTCATGAATTGGAAGGAAGTTAGTCACAAACAGAAGGACATCTAAGAAGTTTTAGCAAAAGAAATTGAGGAAATTCATACCAAAGTTGATGACTTGAGTGACTCAGTGGGTGATCTTCATGAGGAAGTAGCATATCTATGGGTTACTATTGATCAAGACCTCAAGACAATCCTCATTGACATGCAACATATGTTTTTTGAAATTAAGAAGCGTCTTCACTAAATTTTTTGATTAAAAACAAATAGGGGTAGAAGAGAAGAAAATAGAAAGAAGAGAAGATATAAATCTTTTTATATATCATATATGCATTTCTTATGCTTATATCTTTTGTCTCGTTATTTGTCTTAATATTATTTGTCTATTCATCTTAATATCATTTTATCTTTCTAAGATTATGATTATTTGTTATCATCAAAAAGGGAGAGATTGTTAAGTCAAGTAGACTTCACTTCTATTAATTTTGGTGACAATCAAATAATAATAATCTTAGAAATATATGAACTGTTTTGATAAGTTTGTTAAGTGTTCATAAAAATGTAAGTAACACTTAGTCATCCCAGATGATACGTCAGCAACAGACGATACACGTCATCACAGAGGAAGTGAAACAACAAATGAAGTGCAAACAACATATGAAGCAAAAAACAGACGAAGCGCAAACAACAGATGAAGTGCAAACAACAGTCGAAGCAAACAACAGACGAAATATATAACAGATAAAGCTCAAAAACAACAGACGAAGCAAACAACAGACGAAGCGCAAACAACAGACGAAGCAAACAACAGACGAAGCGCAAACAACAGACGAAGCAAACAATAGACGAAGCGCAAACAATAGACGAAGCAAACAACAGACAAAGCAAACAATGAATGAAGCAAAAACAATAGACGAAGCGAAAATAACAGACGAAGCGACAATATTAGATGATACAAAATGGAAGATACTCTAGAACGTTAGACAGTTAATTAGTTGGAGTTAGTTACAGAACTCAACTAAATAACCGTCTCTTGAAGATTCAAGAAGCAGTTTTCAAGAAGATAGTGGAGACTTAGGCTATAAATACTAGTCCTAGTCGAAGACTAAAACAATTTTTGCTGACAAGAGAGAAATTTGTGATTGTACAATAATTAGAGAAAAGTTTGTACTCAAAGTGCGAAACAAGAGAGCGAATCCTACTGTAACGTAAAGCTCAAGATATTTTTCTTAGAGAGAGAAAGAAAAGGTTGTAGCCTAGAGAGGCTAAGATAGCAGAAAGAATACTTTGTCAAAAAGACCTGAAGAGGCTCTGGAAGGGAAGAAAGAATACTTGTAAAAGTTAAAAAGTATAGTGAAATCTCAGACAAACTCTGAGGACTGAACATAGCCCAAGGTTTGGGTTGAATCAGTAAAAAATCACAGTATCTATTCTCTAACTCTCATACTTTAATTTTCTTGTTGTTAGACGAGTAGATAAAGTTACTTGCAATTTCAATACTTATCAATTTTTAGTAAAGTGTTTTTGGTATTCATCTGATAGTTGTAATGATATTCAAGAAATCTCAAAAGATTATCAATTTCGAAAAGATTACACAATTCAACCCCCCTTATTGTGTATTTTGTATACTTTAAGTGATAACAAGTGATTTACTTCAGAGTGCTCTCTCCTCTGATGCCAAAACTTACATTGCCACCTCCTTTCTTGTGTTTAGTGTCATCTTTAGATACAACTTCTTCAAGGGTGTCATTTTCTATACAATCAAAATTTTATCACTCAATTAATATTCAAAAATTTCAAAATACAATTGAAATAGAAAGAAGACATCAAAAAGTGTTATGCATCCACTATAAAACAATATTGGTTAGGTCATATGTTTACCTTCGATTCAACCATGAAAGAATGTTGGCGTGATGCTCTTCAATTTTAACTACTCTCTCTCTTTCTCTCTCTCTCTTTCTCTCTCTCTCTCCATGAATTAGATGTTGCATATTACTAACCAAACCAGCCCATCTTCTCTTTCCACCACCAGTTAGAGAATCTACTATTCATTCCTATCAACCACGTTCATCTCAACTTCATACCACTAGTCATTAGAAGATGAAGAAGAAAAGGAAACAAAAGTGAAATTGGATTTCCAAGAAGAGGAAACAAAAGTGAAATTGGATTTCCAAAAACAATTGTATCCATTAAGGAATAAAACAATCTTATTTTATTATTTAAACAAAATGATATTGTTTAAAGACAACATATTAAGTGAACTTCAAATTAAGACAAAACATAAAGCTTGAGCCTAAGTTTGAGAATGAACCCAGGTATGGCCCAAAGCTCATACCTAAAACCTAAATTTGGAAAACAAGTTTGAACCTAACTTAAAGTCCGATCAATTCAACCCTAACCCATTGACTTTCATCTGAGTTAGACTAGGTTAAAATTGTCATATATATATAACTTCTATTTAGTAAAAATAATTTCTAAAAGATCAAACTTATTTTTGTTCCAAACTTCATTAGTACTCCTATTCATTTTAGTCTCATTTCCTATGTCTTTGCATTTATCAATTTCATTTGCATTTAAACCCAATTATGTATTTAGGAGAAAAAATTATAAATTAATTTCCATTTAATTTGGTATTAAGCTCTTTAAATCAAAATTAATTCTGTTCTTTTATGTTAAATTTTACTTTTTTTACAAATAAATCAATTTATTTTAAGAAATAAAACCACTTTATCAAACACATTCCATTTGTACAATTAAAGTTCAACTTTAACTCAAATTAAGAATTTCCATTTTAAATCAAAAGCCTTTTTTTTCCTTTAAACAAATAAGCTCTTTTCTTTTCCAAATTTTCTCTTTTTTACAAAACCTTTTGTTCATTTATTTTTCATTGTAATTTAAGTTTATACCATTTTACTTAAAGTCATAGGTCCATATTTCATATATTCTTATCGAATCACCCATCAACTTGCTTTGAAATTGATTTCTTTTATACATAGATAGATGTTTAGTTTCAATGAATAGGTCATTTACATCTTTTTAATTTTCCCAAAAAGGTAAACTACATGAAATTCCTTAAGCTTTAAGTAAGTTTAAAAACTAGTAATAATTAAAAATAAATAAAAAATCATTCTAGTTTTAAATTTTTTTAAAGAAAACCTCTTCCTTTAGACTTTTGTTTAAAATAAATTTTAATATATAATATCAAGCTCAAGTTAAGTTTAAGAGGTAGGTTAGTTGTCATGTCAGTAATTTAAACTTGACATAAACTAATTAAACTTGAGATTATAATTAAAAGCTATTTTTTTGAAATTATAATGACAATGAGTTTTTTAGAAAATTCAAAATCATAAAATTTTTAAATAATTTTAAAGATTATAGGAATTTTTAAAAGTTAATTAAACTATAGGGGAACCTTATATCTTTTACCTTTCTCAAAATACAACATTTGTTAAAGGCCTAAGTAAATGTTTAAGCTGATAAAATAAGACCCTTACACTCATAATTCTGGTTTACCATCTTTTAGTTATTTTTATCAAAATTTATGTATCTTTGCTTATATTAGATAAGTGGCAACTCCATTAATTAAAAACATCAAATTTTAATGACCTTTATTTATGTTTGTTAATGTAATATAAAGGTCTAATAAAATTCTAAAATAGCCTTCTATAATATACAAATTTCAATAGAATTTATGTTGCATAAATCTTTTTTAGCTATATAGTAATATAGATTAAGGATAATTAACCAAGACATAGTTTAAGGTTAAAATATTTGCTATTATAATGATGATCTAGGTTTATTGGTAACAACTCTTCTATAGAGTCTCTTACCAACGAAACCCTCAGGGAACTCAGAGAGCTAATCCTCCTAAAAAAACTTAGATTAGGGTTATAGCCTAAGCAACCTATACTCTCTGAATATCTAACTCACAATTATACTACCACATGACAAAGTATCTAAGTATACATTTTCTATTGGGCACCATTACCGGAACCCAACTCTTACGAAATCATGAAGCCTGAGTGTATTATCCTGTAGGGTTATTTCCAAAGACCCTTATTAGGCATCATCCCAAAAGGGTGGCGTCCCTATGACAATCAAACATCAAAACAAACTTATTACTCTAATGTTGGATCCTATTTCTGAAAGCGAAGTCCAACTCTTGCGGAAATATCATAAGACTCTCATATCTTTACTTCATCATACTCTTTAATAGATTACATACAACTAATTTTCATCATTCATGTTTCAATACCCTCAAAACAAAGGGTTTTACAAAACTATAATGGACTTTCAAGCCACGTTACAACATAAATGTCTCAAATCTCTATATACAAAAGTTACAGGAACTAATAATTCTTGAAATGCAACTAAACCCTCATGGTTACAAAATCTAGTTTAAAAAATTATGCATAATCGAGGTTAGGTCTTGACTCTCTTTTACTCCATCTTTTGCTCATCACCTAGACATGGGGAGGAGAATGGGGGTGAGCTTGACAGCTTATGGGTAACAGTTTATAAAGAAAAAAAAAGCAAAAACATTTGAAAAACGTTCAGTTGTCATAGAAAACTTTCATATGGTTCATAAAAGACATGTTTCTTAAGCTTTCAGCCAAAATTCACAAGTTGCAAAACATGAATGCATCAAACTTGTTAACATAACATGATCATATAAACACATCATAATGGTTTGGGTGAGTCCAAAAATATGAAGCACTACACATTTCCACATAGTGGTCCTGTGTAGATGTGAATTCTTGAGGGAGTCCCTGAGGGAGCTCCATGCCACTAGCGGATAGGTGAGAGAAGCCTATACTTGGGTCAACGTGCACATGACAGTTCTCCCTTGTCCTAAGTTCCCATGGAAACCAAAATCAATCCATCTAGTTTAGTGATTCGAAAGATACACTTCAACAATTTTTAGACTGCTCTTGTCCAAGTCAGTATACTTATGCACAACTTCTATCCGAAATCTAAACATCTTAGAAACTGCATTAGATTTCAACTTCTTCATACAATTTGTAACTCCATGTCTCTAGTTTATCTTGAAACAAGAACCATCTTATTTGGAATCCTATAGATCCAGATATATTCAAAATACTGAAGCATATTCAATAAAATATCCAATTCCCACTCTTCCTACCAATACCCTTACTTTAATTCAATCCATCTTTTCAAATCAACACCAAAAGCTATAATTTTTCATGGAGACGTAAAAAGAAAAGTGTTAGTAATCTAAGTGTTCAAGAATCACTTCATTTGGAGGTCGGACAAACAAATTATGGCCAAACGAAGCAAACAAGATTTGGTCCTCACTCATATTGAACTTGTCTCAGGACAAATGGCATAACTCTCACTAGAGATGTTGGATTAAGATCATCTTAGAATGATTTCAAAGATAACTTTGAAATATACAACTTTGAGGAAGACCTTGAGGTCAGATTTTTATCATCTGAAGGGTCAAAATGGATCAGACGATGTAAGATGAACAGTAGCCCAGAAGAAGTTTATGAATAGTAACACAGAAGATGTTTTACGATTATCATTACTTTCTCTACAGATATCGGATTTAGCTATTCTTTGGATAGTTTGAAAGAGGACTTCAAGATCTATAACTTTCAAGAAGACCTCGAAGATAGATTCTATCTTCTAAAGGGTCAAAAATAAACTAGAAAATAGCAAAAAAAAACAGAAGAAGCAAAAAGACAGAAAAAACAAAACACAGAAGAAGCGAAAAGACTGAAGAAGCAAAAAGACATAAAAAGCAAAACACAGAAGAAGCGAAAAGACAGAAGAAGCGAAAAGACAGAAGAAGCAAAACACAGACACAAAGAAGAAGGTGGCGTCATCATAAAGGAAACACAGAAGGAGATGATGTCATCATAGAAGGAGCGAAAGGCCGAAGGAGCAAAATACAGAAGAAGCAAAAGGCAGAAGAAGAAAAAAGGCAGACGAAGCAAAACTAAGAAGAAGCAAAAGTCAGAAGAAGCAAAACTAAGAAGAAGCAAAAAGGCAGACAAAGCAAAACTAAGAAGAAGCAAAAGTTAGAAGAAGCAAAACTAAGAAAAAGCAAAAAGGCAGAAGAAGACACGTCAACAAAACACAGAAGAATCGAAAGGCAGAAGAAGCAAAACACAGAAGAAGCAAAAGATAGAAGAAGTAAAAGACAGAAGAAGCAAAAAAAACAGAAGAAGCGAAACTTAGAAGGAACAAAACACAGAAGGAACAAACCACAGAAGGAAGAAAACTCAGAAGAAGCAAAACTCAGAAGAAACAAAACACAGAAGAAACAAAACATAGAAGGAAGTTTATGAACAGTAACACAGAAGAAGTTTATGAATAGTAACACAGAAGAAGTTCATGAACAAAAACTTATAAGAAGTTCATGAACAATAACACAAAAGAAGTTCATGAACATTAACACAGAAGAAGCAAAACACAGACGCTACAAAACATAGAAGAAGATGACATCATCATAGAAGAAATACAGAACAAGATGACGTCATCAGAGAAGAAGCAAGAAGGCAGAAGATACAACTCCTCTCTTGCACATCTTCCCTTATAAGGGTCATGACCTTCAGCTCAGATGCCCAAAATTTTTATGCTAAATATCGTTGGAAAGGTAAAAGAAAGACTTACAACTTTCCATAAGGCACACTTACTCTAATCTAGCCTAGATCGATCCAGAATTTTCCTCGAATTCAGAACACGAATTTACACTCATCCAATGTACTGTACCCAATTCTCAAATTCATGACAAATTTTGAGATTCTTAAAGACGGAATTTAAATTCTATGTTTTCATAAGAAATGTAACCATATGTTTCTAGTTTAATCCAAATTAAATCTCGTTTGGAAAACTAGAGAAAAAGTTGTGGCTAAAAGACTGAAACATTCTCCATAAACATTTTACAGATCACCCTTCTTTTTGTTTCATAATCTTTCCTTAACACAAATCGTACTAAGATGACCTTTTCTACTTCATTTACTCCTTATTCTCAACTCCATCTCAAATCAATAGCATCCAAAGAAAATATATAGTCCATGATTAATCATGAACACCAACAACAGAACATACAAATATGTACATATTCTTCATCAACTTACTACACAAATGCAACTTCATTTTTGACTTTTATTCTACTTCTAACTTTCACCTTAATTCTTCTCACTTCAAAATCTTTTATCCACCAGAAATACCACAGCAAAACTTGGACATATCCACATTTCTCATTCGCTACTTTACCCTTGCCTATCATTT
>JAOTIZ010000006.1:20288354-20299560 GCA_027123425.1 Erythroxylum panamense | reverse complement strand
ATGCATGCGATATAAAATCCTAACCCGTCCCAATTTACCAAAATAACCCTCCCATCGGTGATGGGATGTTACACTACATAGAACCTTCTTTAAGCTCGACGACTAATGGATCTGATGCACCATCTATTGTAGTTTTTAGAGAATATTCCACGAACTTCTTTTAGGTGCCTTCGGACTATGGACAGATTTGAGATTTTTGGTGTTTTGTGTTCTTCTACTTGTGTGCTATGCGACTCCTATCCAAAGACACATGGTCATCTTTTCTTTCAGTGCAGGTTCTCTTCCTTACTTTGGGTTCCATCTTGACGAAACCCACACCACTTGGCCTTTGACTTCTTGGATTCCCCTTCTCCAATAGGCTTCCACCCATCTTCGCCCATGGAAGGATTTCAGACTTATGCTGTCATAGTTAGTTCTCTCTGCCACTGTTTATTTTCTTTGGTATGAGAGGAATAACCGCATCTTTAATAGATGACAACGATCACCCCAGGACATTATTGAGGACATCATTGAGCTTATTCATTCTTAGCTTCTAGGCATTGATTCTCATGTTCAGATATCCAATCTTTAGCGACATATCTGAAAACTTCCCATTTATCTTTCTTTTTTATTTGTATTTGAGGGCCTCCTGTGGCTTCCTTGTTTTCTTTACATATAGTTTTTGACTGCCTCCTTTAGCCTCTTTCTTTTTTTGTATTAAACCTTCCATTTTATTAGTCTATTTTTTATTCTCTTCAAAAAAAGTTTAGGGTTTAAGGTTTAGGGTTTAGGGTTTAGGGAGAGAGGGAAAAGGTTTTTGGAAAAAAAATTTCTCTTAACTCATTTTTTCTTCATGTCCCAAAAAAAATAAATCGTCAACTTTGGCACCAACAAACCACTTGTGGACCACTATCTCTAGCTGGTCCACCACCACACCCGCAGCCGCCGCCGCCGCTACAGTAACCGATAGCCTATCTGATGGTCTGATTGCAACTTAGAGCATAACAAAAGATTCAGATTTTCCCTATCTACACAACCCCATAACTGATTTTGTCAAATGATCAACAGGAAAAACACAATTGTTGGCTGAAGTTATTATTGCCATCGCACATGTTCAGGCCATATCTGCAGATTTTACCACCTATCCTCTTTTGTTGACGGTAGCGTAGGTAACACTCACTTAGAAGCCATTATAACAAATCACAAATCATATGTCAAATGCTCTCAATGTTGGAGGAGATTTTGGACTTATTGGAGAAGGAGATGAAGTCATGGTGCAATGCTCCTAATCACCTCCGGCTCAAAAAATTAGAAGGGGACGGACTCCACAGACTCGTCAATTGTCCACCTTGCAACATCGAAGGAGCTACCGCTGCTTGGTCTAGTTCAGCCATCGATGGGTGTCCCTCCTACGCCGTTGCTTGTTCATCTTTCATAGAATGGTCTAAAGGTGAAGCCACAATCAAATGCTTCATCTACCCATGGAGCAGGTAATTACAATACTGCCCCTTTAGTTAATTCCAATTTTTCCCCTGCAGTGCATGTTAATGAGGAAATAGGGAATCCTAGATAGAAATTTGGTAAATATGTGAAAAAACCATAAGATTTTCCTAGACTAAGAAAATTTGAATTACTAATTCCAATACGAAATTTGGGTTTCTAGATATACCCTATGACAATTCTACTGGGCTTGTAGTGATCCCGGATGACTATATAGCTAATAGTCTCCATCAGTGGACTCGATGCTTAGTTGGTTTCTTTTATGGGCATAATTTGTCTTTCCTTGCCATGCCATCCATTGCGATGTGGACCTAGAAGACGCTTGGTCTCGAGGATGTTATATCCACAGGCAACAATTTCTTTCTATTTCGTTTCCGTTCAAAGGAGGCTTTACATTCAATCCTTGAGCAGAGCCCATAGATTTTTGATGGGAAGTTCATAGGTTTACAGCAGTGGCATCCTCATTTTGTCTTTGACAAATGATGAGTTTCTAGAGTGCCAGTTTGGGTATGGTTACATGATCTACTGCTTCCTTTATGGAATGAGTGATGTCTTGGTCTCTTGGCCAGTAAGATTGGGACCCCCCTTAGTTGTGATCGTCATACTTCTAATAGGACTAGACTTTCGCTAGACTTTGTGTTGAGCTCTCTGCTGTAGTTGAGCCTGTTTATGAGATTGAGATTGCTAGTGGTATAACTAGAGATCTGATCCGTGTTAGAGTGGACTATGAGTAGACACCCAACTGGTGTCCCAGTGTAGTGTTTTTGGCCATTCCTAAGTCCCCCTAACAACTGCAGCACATCAGGTTATTGCTCCTACTATCCGAGAGGTGGTGTTGGACTAGACTCTTAGAGTTGTAGACCTAGTATAGAATACTCATGAAGTAATACAAGTTTCTACTAATAAAGATTTGAGGTCTTTAAAGCTTGCTCATGCTATGGAGCAGCTTACTCTAAGTTGACTACTCTTAGAGCTAGGGCATATTGTTTCTACTGAGATGCGGGTTAGTCTGAGTCAGACACTTAGTCCATCAAGTTTTGCAGAGGAGAGGGCTACTTTTTGTCAGACACCTCAGATTATTGCTTCTCTGAATTTAATGGCTTCACCTAATCAGATGCTCTGTTTGATTAGCTCAGAAGTATCTATTCCCAGTAGCTGTCATGGGCCCAATATTACTAGCACTTTTGGCAAGTATTTTCCACTGGACATCACACCACCTCATCTAGCTAGTCTTTTTTTGAGTTTGAGAGTCAGTAGGGGGAGTAAGCGGTCTGTCCCCTCTAGTTGACTTTTTGGTTATGTTTGTTTCCAATTTCCTATGATAGGAAGTTGGAATATTAGGGGCTTCAGTGGCTCTAATACCTATAGAATATAGTAGGATTGGATTTCATGATATGACCTCAATTTGGTGGGTCTCCTGGAGACTAAGTTTGCTTCATTACATCTTTCGCGAGTAGCTGTTGCTACTTGACAGGGTTGGGATTATTTGAGTAATGGGATGGAGGAGATTGTTTATCTAATATTATTATATTAGGATCCATGACTGTTCACGATATGGAATCTAGTGTTTGATTTGTAGGGTGTTAGTTGTTAGGCTACTTGGTAGATTAAGGGCACTACTTTTGGCTTGATAGTAGTTTATGGTTCCATTGACCCAGGTACTAGATGAAATCTCTAGGATTTTCTTAGAGTGCAGGCCAAGAGATTCAATGGTATGCCTTGGTTGGTCTTGGGAGATTTTAATGCCAATCTGAGTCACTCTGACAAAGTTGGGGGGCGATACTGGATGGTACAGACATATGGATCAGTTTAGGCAGTGCTTACATAATGTAGAGCTGTTACGGATTCCTTACATGGGTTTGAGATACACTTGGCATAATGGTCAAGAAGGACAGGGTTCTATTCTTCGACGTTTGGATTGGAGTTTTGACAATTTTGCATGGTTTTCCTCTTGGACTAGTACCTTTACAGAGTTTCTACTGAGAGATATCTTTGATCATAGTGCTATGGTGGTTCAATTCGGAGTTCCGCGATATCGGTCTCTTACGCATTTCAAGTTTTTGAAATGTTACGCTGATCACACCGACTTTTTGGAGATTCTTAGAAGGGTTTGATCTGCACTTGTGAGGGGGGATCCGATGTTTTGTTTGACTCACAAACTAGGTTTACTTAAGCGAGAGCTGAAGTCCTTATGCTTTTGGGACTACAGTCACATTTCCAATAAAGTTAGGCAGGCACGAGCCCAGTGGGCTATAACTTAGACAACTTTGGATGCTTTCCCACTCTCATCGAATTTAGATATTACTAAGCATAACCTCGCTTGCCAATACTTCAGATTGGTTCAGGACGAGGAGTCATTCTAAAGGTAGAGATCTCAGGTCCAGTGGCTTACTCTGGGCGATAAAAACACTAGTTTCTTTCACAGATCCCTGATTTATAAACAGGTCAAAGGTAGGGTGCATAGTTTATAGGATGAGACATGCACGGTTATCACTGATCGGGGAGCATTGGGACATAAGGTAGTTGATTATTTTTAAGGCATTCTTAGACCCCACCCCTCGTCATTTTAAGCTAATACTACTGTATTCTTCACTCGGCATATCCCAGAGGATATAGTTCATTCCTTGGAGAGCTCTGTTTTAGTTGAGGAGATTTGTACTACTTTTTTCTTTATTCCGAAGGATAAGGCTCTAGGGCTTGACGATTACACCTTTTTTTTCTATAAGAGGTGCAGGGATATTATTGGAGCTGACTTCAGGGCAGCAATGTGATATTTTTTTCCACTTCAATTATGCCTTGATGGGTGAACTCCATTAGAGTCACTTTGGTTCCTAAGGTGGAGAGCCCACAGACACTGAATGACTGTAGTCTAATTTCTTGCTACAATGTCCTTTATAAGTGCATATGAATGGTCATTGCAAATCAGTTTAAAGTTATTCTACTAGAGGTAATTGAGAGATCTTAGATGGCTTTTATTTTGGGGTGGTAGATTGCAGATGCTATTTTTCTTACTCAGGAGTTGATGCACAACTATCACCTTGATCACTAACCACCACGGTGTGCTCTCAAGGTTGATATTCATAAGGCCTTTGATACAGTCACTTGGGAGTTTATTCTATTGGGATTGAGAACTATTGGTATTTTTGACTGCATGATCAGTTAGATTGAGCCAAGTCTCAGATCTGAACATTTCTCTATAGCACTTAATGGGTTATTGCATGGTTACTTTTCTGCCACATAAGGGGTACAATAGCGGGATCCCCTCTCTCCTTATTTGTTTTTTCTAGTGATTGAGGGTGGATGTGATCTTTAGAGAGGCCACTGCAATACCGAGCTATTCTTATCATTAACGATGTAGGCAGACCTCTCTCACTCATCTTTGCTTTGTGAATGACTTGATGATTTTCAGCCGGGCAGATTTAGCTTCTTTTAAGATTATCTGACATGCTCTGGTAGATTTTAAGAGAGTTTCAGGATTGGCTATGAACTCATATAAGAGCTAAGTTTTTTTCTGTTGGCCCTCAAATTTTTTTGCTAGATTAATGTATGTTGGAGTCAATTAACATGTTAATGTGAATGAGATTAGGTGACATAAGTTAAGGGAATTAAAGTGTTAAGGTGGCAAGTTACATGAGGGGTAGTTTAGGAAGATCACTTAAGTGGGAAAGCTTTAAGGCTTTGAAGGAAAGGCAACCTAGGTTTCAATTTTTCTTAGCCTTCAAGAGTGATTTTGGAAGTTGTTCAAGAAGGAAAAAGAAAGAGGAAGATTAGAGCTTCCATTAGAGCCAAGAAGCTCATTGTTGGGTGAAGATTCAAGGTAAGTTGATTTTAATATTTTGGAGTTTTGAAAGGTTTTTGGTTTAAAGAGTTTAGGAAATGTATGGGTATAAGTATTTTAGGATCAATTTCATGCTTTTGGGTCTTTGGGTTTTCCAATTTGAAATTCTTATTTAGTGGAGATTTTTGCTAATGTTGAAGGGAGGCAAGAGAGGCAAGAGGAGCTAGAGGAGGGACATCCTTGACAAAGTTTGCAAGTAAGGAAATTAAGGTGGGTTTCATTTTTATAATTGAGTTAATAAGCCATAAATGTTCTTCAAATAAATAGAATTTAATGATCTTTCAACTACCTTATAAATGTGCATTTATTGTCTTTTAGATGATTGAGAATGTGCCATATGTTGTTGTGTGTGAATTTTGGGAATAAATTCTAATTGCTTCACAATTGTTGTATTTGTTGCTTTTGAACGAGTTGAGAAATGGTTTTTATGCTTGGTATAGGAATGTGGTTGTTAAATTGTGAAATGATGATGGGAATGTATATGAAATATGTCATGTTCATGAAAAGCAACTTTTTAAAATGTGTCGTATGGGCAAACAATTTTCAGTTCATAATTACATGTTAGGTAGGTTTGGTGTAGTCCATCCAAGAATTGTCACGTGCACGTTGATCAAGTTAAAGGCTTCTCCTTCCTGCCCGCTAGTGGCACGGAGCTTCTTCATGGAATCCCTCAAGTTTACGACTACACAGGAGCATTATGTGGAATTGTGTAGTTCGTTATGTTTATGGATCTGCCCAAACCATTATGATTTGCTTGTGTGTTACTTGCGTTAATAAGTTTGATGAATGCTTGACTTATGTGAGATGTGAATTGGTTTGATATGTTGAGAATTTAAGGAATATGTTTTTCATGGATTTCATATGAAATTGCTTTGATCATAAATATTGTAAATGGTTTTGCTTGTTACTGATTATAAAAATGTTACCCACGAGCATTAAGCTCACCCCCTTTCCTTCCCATCCTTAGACGATGAACAAGATATCGAATGATCAAGTTGAGAGTCAAGGCACCACTCCAGTTTACATACTTTGTTTTTTAAGCGAGATTATGTAAAATAGGACTTTAGTCGCATTTTGACCGATTCTAGTTTTTGTAAACTTGGTATTTTTGGATTATGATGTATTTGTGGTTTGAAATACCCACTAAAGCGTTGTAAACTCTTATCTTTTGATGTGAATGACATACATATACTTTTTTCTGTTTATGGCATTTCAAGTTTTTACATTGCTAATTTCAAGTTTTCATAAGGGTAGGAATTGTGTTCTAAATTCAAGCGAAAATATGGAATAATGTAGGTAGAACTGGTAAAAATTGTCTTCTTAGAAGTTGTAGATGATCTTTCTAGTTTTCCAACGACTTAAAGTTTGTAATTTTTGGATATCGGAGTGGAGAGTTTTGATCATTACAAGTTGTGATGCTGCATAGGATGTGCATGTAGGACATACTATGAGAATTATAAGAAATTGTAGTTTTGATGAATCAAATGGGTTGAGAATTGAGAGTTTGATGAGATAAATTTGGTGTTTGAGTTGATATGTAGTGAGTTTGCACCAGAAGAGTTGGATTTGGGAAGTCTATGGGTGAATATGAGGTTATATTGGATGTAGGAAGCATTGGAGAGGGTTTGGGGAACCCCTATGTCTGTTAGATAGACTTTAGTTCTATTAAACTGACCTTCTCAGATGAAAAAGGACCCCCAACCTTGCCAATGTCCATTTAACGGACTTTAGGTCCGTTAAACGGACCTTTTTGGGTGAAAAATGGCTTCCAAGCCAGTCTATGTCCGTTAAGTGGACATGTGTGTCCCTTAAACGGACATTCACGGGACAGCTACAGTAAATTTACAGTAAATTGCGATTTTGACCCTTTTAGAGGCAGTATCTCGCTTTGAGTCCTTTATGAAAGTTATAAATCTCTAAGTACTCTTTCAAATAAAAAACGACATTAAAAAGAAATTTGTAGCAAAAGTTATGACATTTGCGCCAAGACAGGTACTATATGAATGAGGACTTAAACATGATGGATTCTTTTGGTCATAACTTCCTCATCCGACCTCCAAATGAAGTGATTCTTAAACCAATAGATTTCTAACACATGTTTCTTTCTCCCTATATAAAATTTGTATCTTTTGGAGTTGATTTGGGTAAGTTTGATGGAGAGAAAGTGACACTGGGGCTTAGGTGGCATAAGGGGCAGTTTGTTTTCTAAGGCAGGAGGGTGGTCTAGGAGTCAAAAGAGTCAGAGATTGGAATATGACTGCCACACTTAAGTATGTGTGGAGCTATTCACAGATAGGTCCTCTATATAGACCATATAGGTATGTATTGTTTTGCTAAGGAGTAGATCTTTTTGGCATATTCGAGTCCCGTTGAGCTCTTCTTGGGTTTGCTAAAGATTCTGTTAAGCCGGGAGTGGTGCAAAGGTCTTATAGTTGCTTGTATTGGTGATGTGAGAGATAGCTCTATATGGCAGGATTATTGGCTGCCGGATGAGGGGTCTTTGTTTGATTGATTTTCATTATGAGATCTCTCTTCTACTGGGCTCTGTTGGGATGCTAGGGTCTCAAAGATTATACATTCTGAGGAGTGGGCTTTTCTTAAGGGGAGCAGTGAGTTACAGCAGGTTTGGGACTCTATCCGCTTTAGACCTCAGGTTCAGCATTCTGACAGTTGGGTTTGGAAAGGTCATTCATTAGGAGTTTTTTTTCTGTTGACTCTGCATGGAACCTTCTCCGAGCTCGATGACCAATGGATCCGATCCACCATCTACTGTGGTTTTTAGAGCATATTTTGCGAAACTCTTTTATCCTCTGGTTAGCATCATAAAGGTGCCTTCGAACTATGGATAAACTCCAGATCTTTGGTGTTCTGTCTTCTTCGACTTGTGTGCTATATGGCTCCTTTACAGAGACATATGATCATCTATTCTTTCAGTGCAGATTCTCTGTCCTAGTCTAGCCTTTGACTTTTTGATTTCCCCTTCTCCAGAGGGCTTCCAACCATCTTCGCCGGTGGAAGGATATTCGACATATGCTATCACGGTTAGTTATCTCTGCCACTGTTTACTTTCTTTAGTATGAGAGGAATAACTGCATCTTCAGTAAGCGACACCACTCACCCCATGACATTATCAAAGACATCATCAAGCTTATCCGTTCTTGACTTCTAGGCCTAGAGTCTCATTTTCAGATACCCTTTGTTCAGCAGCATATCTGGAAACTTCCCACTTAGCTTTGCTTTTTTTTTAATATTTGAGGGTTGCTTGTGGCTTATTTGTTTTTCTTTGTATATAGTTTTTAAGTGCCTCCTTTAGCCTCTTTTGTATTTAACCTTCCTTTATTATTAATATATTTTTTATTATCTTAAAAAAAGTTTAGGGTTTAGTGTTTAGGGTTTGAGAGAGGGAAAAGGTTTTTGGAAATTTTTTTCTCAACTCATTTTTTTCTTCATGTCTTGGAAAAATAAATCGTCAACTCTGGCACCCACGAATCGCCAATGGACCATTGTCTCTTGCTGATCTGCTGCTATACCTGCTTTCACCACCACCACCATTACCATTGCCGCTGCCACTACTATAACCGGCAACCTCTCTAGCGGTTTGATTACAACTCAGAGCAGACCAAAAGATTCAGATTTTGCCTATCTACACAACCCCATAATAGGTTTTGTCAAAAGACCAACAAATAAAACATAATTGTTGGCCAAAGTTACTGCCACCGTCACACATGTTCAAGCCATATTTGTAGATTTCACCACCTATCCTCTCTTGCTGACGATGACACAGGCAACACTCACTCAGAAGCCATCATAACTAATCACAAATCATGGGTCAAATGCTCTCAGTGTTGGAGGAGATTTTGGGCTCACTAGAGGAGGAGTTGAAGTCATGGTGCGAGACGCTCCCAATCACCTCCAGGTTTGAATATTAGAAGGAAGGGGATAGACTCCACACACCCATCAGTCATCCACCTTGTAACATCGGAGGATTAACCACTGCCTAGTTTAGCCACTGATGGGTGTCTCTCTTACACCACCGCCTGTTCATCTTTTGCAGAATGGTCCGAGGGTGAAGCCATGACCAAATGTTTCATCTGTCCATAGAGGAGGTAATTACAATACTATCCCTTTGGTTAATTCCAATTTTCCCCTACAGTGCATGTTAATGAGGAAATAGGGAAACCTAGTTAGAAATTTGGAAAATATGTTAAAAAACAATCAGATTTTTCCTGGGCTAAGAAAATCCAAATCACCAATTCCAATACAGGATTTAGGTTTCCGGATATACACCATGACACTTTGATTGGGCCTGTAGTGATTTCGGATGACTATATAGTTGATAGTCTCCATCAGTGGACCCGATGCTTAGTTGGTTTCTTTTCTGGGCATAGTATGCCTTTTCTTGCCTTGCAATCCATTACGATGCAAGCCTGGAAGACGCTTTGTCTCGATGATGTTATATCTATAGGTAGTAGTTTCTTTCTATTTCGTTTTCATTCGAAGGAGGCTTTATAATCGATCCTTGAACAGTGTGCATGGATTTTCAGTGGGAAGTTCACAGTTTTACAGCAGTGGCATCCTCATTTTGTCTTTGACAAATCATGAGTTTTTAGAGTGCCAATCTGAGTATGATTACATGATCTACCGCTTCCTTTATGGAATGAATGATGTCTTGGTCTTATGGCCGGCAAGATTGGGAGACCCCTTAGTTGTGATCGTTATACTTCTGACAGGAACAAACTTTCTTTTGCTAGACTTTATGTTGAGCTCTCTATTGTAGTTAAGCCTACTTATGAAATTGAGATTGCTAGTGGTATGAGCGTAGATCTGATTAGTGTTAGAGTGGAGTATGAGTGGACACCTAAGCGGTGCTCCCAGTGTAGTGTTTTTGGCAATTCCTAAGTCCCCCCGACGACTGTAGCATATTAGGCTATTGCTCCCACTATTCGAGAGGTGGTGTTGGACTAGACTCCTAGAGTTGTAGACCTAGTATAGTGTACTCATAAAGCAGTCCAAGTTTCTACTAATGACGATTTGGGGTCTTCAAGGTTTGCTCATAATATAGACCAGCTTACTCCAAGTCAACTTCCTTCAGAGATAGGATATATTGTTTCTACTGAGGCGTGGGTTAGTCCAAGTTGGACACGTATTCCAGCTTATTGCTTCTCCGAATTTGAGGGCTTCGCCTAGTCAAATGCTTTATTTCCTTAGCTTAAAAGTACCTATTCCCAGAAGTAGTCATGGCCCCAGTATTACTAGTTCTTTTGGTGAGTATTTTCCATCGGACACCACACCACCTCATCGAGCTCATCATTTTTTGGGTATGAGTGTTGATAGGGGAAGTGAGGGGTTTGCCCCCTTTAGTTGATTTTTTTGGCTATGTTTATTTTCGATTTCCTATGATAGGAAGTTGCAATATTAGGGGCCTCAATGGCTCTAATACCCATAGAGCAGTTCAGGATTGGATTTCAAGATATGACCTTAGTTTGATGGATCTCTTGGAGACTAAGGTTGCTTCTTTACATCTTCTGCGAGTAGTTGTTGCTACTTGCTGTGGTTAGAATTATTTGAGTAATGGGATGGAAGAGATTGCTTTTTGGATATTATTATATTGGGAACTATAACATCCCATTCCCATACTAAGGGTTAGAACCCTAAAATTTGGTACATATGAGATCAATGAGAAATTAAAAAGAATGCATTTCATACTCATGCATAATGTTAGCATACACATATGTGAATTTGAATTTTTGCACAATAAAATGACTGTACATACACTCATTTGATAGTTTTCGGGTATAATTGAATTATAAATGTGTTAAATTGAGAATTGTGGATTTTATATGTGATCGGCGGCTCGTCGTTCAATTAAAGAATTGATCCTTGGAAACC
>JAOTIZ010000006.1:20275230-20288254 GCA_027123425.1 Erythroxylum panamense | reverse complement strand
AAGTTCTGTAAAAGAACTTTATTTCTAACAAACGTTTTTGAAAGAGTTTTCAAAAAGGGGAATACACAATTCAACCCTACTTCTCGTGTATTCTTATATCGTTTTTAAGCCTTGTATTAACGTGTGATTCACTTCAGTAATTTATCCTTCTAACTTTCCATTGATATAAAGTATGAATTTTTTGGACAATGGAGTTGGAAGATATGATCATTAGAAGTTGTGATGCTGTTAGGATGGAACTTTCAGGACGGCCACATTGATTTGGAATTTTGACCCTTATAGAGGTAGCAATTATTTTTAAGCTCTGCATAAAGGTTGTGGATGATCTTTCCAGCTTTCCAACGATATAAAGTTTGTAAATTTTGGATGTCGGAGTAGGGAGATACGAGCATTACAAGTTGTAAGGTTCAATTCGTCTCAGTATGACATCAGCATTCTTCTCATGACGTCAGCATCGTCTCATTTTGGCTAGAACATCTTCTAGTCCAAATTTTATCCTCTAGATGATAGAATTAGTCTTTAAAGTCTTCATAAGAGTTGTAGATCTTGAAGTCCTCTTTCTATTAATCTAAAGAAAACTTGAATCCGAGTTCTGTATAGAAAGCTATGACCAATTTTCTAATTCATCTCATGACATCAGCAATTCATCTCATGACGTCAGCATAGTCTTAGTTTGGCCAGAACATCTTCTGGTCCAAATTTGACCTCTAGATGACAGAGTTGGTCTTTAAGTTCTTCATAAGAGTTGTAGATCTTGAAGTCCTCTTTCTATTTATCTAAAGAAAACCTAAATCTGAGTTTTTTTTTCAGAAAGTTATACCCATTTTTCCAATTCGTCTTAAGTTGATTTTATGTTTCGTCTTAGTTTGACTAGAACATATTCTGATCCAAATTTGACCCTTTATATGATAGAATTGTTCTCTAAGGTCTTCATGAAAGTTGTATCTCTTGAAGGCTTCTTTTCAACCATATAAATAACACCCTAATCTGAAATCTGTAGGAAAAGTTATGGTAATTTTCCCAACCTTGTATTGTCTAATGACGTCACTTCCCCTCAAAATGACGGCATATCTTTTATTCTATTTTTGGCTCTTCAGATGATCGAATTTGTCTCTAAGGTCTTCATGAGAGTTGTAGATCTTGAAGCATTCTTTCTAACCATCCAAAAAACTCATCAATCAGAAATTTATGCAAAACTTTATGCTAATTGTCGCAAGATAGGTTCAATATGATTGAAGACCAAGCCATGTTTGATTCTTTTGGCCATAACTTCTTCTATAGACACCCGAATGATTTGATTCTTGAACCATTGGATTCATAAGAAATTTCTTTATATCTCTGCCAAAAATCATAGCCATATGAAATGAAGTGAGAAAGATTGAGTGGAAAACGTGGGATAGGTACAGTGAGTGTACTCTTAAATAGTATGAACTGGTGTTTTCTATTGAACATACTCCAGTATTTTGAGTATATCTGGATCTATAGAATTTCAAATGAGATGATTTATGATTTGGGGTAAACTAGAGGCATGGAGCTACAAATCTTATGAAGAAATTGAAATCTAATTCAGTCTCTAAGATGTTCAAATTTCAGATAGAAGTTATGCATAGTACATTATTTGGGACAAGAGCAGTCCCAAAATTTTTGAAGTATATCTTTTGAATCACTGAACCAAATTGAATGATTTTGGTGTCATTAGAAATATAAGACATTAGAGAAGTGTCTTCTAGAATAAAGCTGCTATGTCAGAACGTTCAAGGGTGTTTTTGGCAAGACACTTATATGTAAAAGATATAAGGCATAAATAGAAGGGCAAATAAGACAATTCTCAATCATTAAGGGCATAACTGGAAGAAGAATTGTTGTCTTGCCTATAAATGAAGAAGAAAAACGTGAATGGAAGGGGAGGAGAAGAGAAGAACGAAAATTCTAGAGAAAAGAGAGAGAATATCATGAAAAAGAGAGAGAAGTACAAAGAGAAGAAGAGAAAGAGAGAGACAAACTAGGGTTTCAATTTTCCTAGCCTATAAGAGAGATTTTGAGGTTGTTCAAGAAAGGAAAAAGGAAGAGGAAGAGAGGAGCTTCCGTTTGAGCTAAGGATCTCTCCACTTGGTGAAGAATCAAGGGACTCAAGGAAGGCAAACAAGGAACAAGAGGAGAGAAATTTTTTAGCAAAGCTATAAGCAAGGAAATCAAGGTAGGTTCCTTGTTCTTAGTTAAGAAATGAGCCAACAAAGCTTTCTGTCAAGAAATCACAGTAAATGATTTTTCAACTACCTCATTCATGTGCATTTAATGTTTTATAAATGTTGTAAGATTTTGTTACATGATTATACATGATTTGTGTGATGATCTATGAAAAGTTGTTTTTGAATGATTCTTGAAATGATGCATGATTTTAAAACCATACTTTTGGAAATGGTTCAAGATATAGCAAGTATACGAAAAAATAAGTTTTCAAGAGAAGGGCCATTTTGGCCATCAAGCTTACAAGATCATGATATATGTGTTATGTGGATTTGTGGTGGTCCCCCAAGTTAAGTCACGTGCACGTTGACCAAGTTAAAGGCTTCTCCCGCTTGCCCCCTAGTGGCATGGAGCTCGTTCCTGGACTCCCATAAGTTCACGGCTACGCAAGACTATTATGTGGAAATGCGTAGTATGTTCTGTTTTGGATCCACCCGAATCATTTTAATATGCTTATGTGTTCATGACAAAAGTGATGCATTCATGTTTTGCAATTGTGAATTTTTGGCTGAAAGCCTAAGAAATATGTGTTTATGAATTGTGAACAAGTTGAAAAATGCATGAATTTTGTTGTTTGACTTTGACTTTATGACAAAAAAATTTGAGAAACACGTGTTTTATGATTCAATAAAAGTTTTCTATAAGAATGATCTTTTTGAACGGTTTTGTTTGTTACTCGTTATGAATTTTCTATGACAAGTGACCCATTTCAAAGATCTTGCTTATTCTTCATTATGAACTTGTTACCCACGAGCTTTTAAGCTCACCCCTTCCTGTCCCTACCTCCAGGTTATGAGCAAGAGATGGAGTGGTAGAGAGTCAAGCCTCACTCCGAATTTGCTTATTTTGTGTTTTTGCATTTTTGGACTATACTGTAAGGTGACTTGAAGAGCTATTATCACTTGTAAACCCCTTTTGGTTTGAGGATATTGAAATGTAATAATCATGATTATTTGTATGTAATCTATTAACGAGTATGACACAGTAAAGATATGAGAGTCTTATGATCCTTCAGCAATAGTTGAATTCCACATCCAGAGATAGGATCCAACATTAAGGTAATAAGTTTGTCTTGATGTTTGTATATCGTGGTACGCCACCCTTGTGGGATGATACTTAATTAGAGTTTTTGGTGATAATCCTAAGGATAATACGCTCAAGTTATATGATATCCGATTAAGAGTTGAGTCCCGATAACGGCGTCCACAATTGTGGCATCACAGCAAGATGATGAATCGGTGATGTTCAGGGAATCTCCATAGGATTAAGCTCACGTTTATGATCCGAAGTTGGTCTCCGGAAAGCGGTGCCCAACAGAATGACTTCAGACTAATCTCTTACTGCATTGTCCATTATAAGTGCATCTCAAACGTCATTGCAAATCGGTTTAAAGTTGTTCTACCAGAGGTGAATGGGAGATCTCAGATGGATTTTGTTTCGAGGTGGCAAATTGCATATGTTATTTTTCTTACTTAGGAGCAAATGCACGATTATCACCTTGATTGCTCACCACCACGGTGTGCTCTCAAGGTTGATATTTGTATAATGCCTTCGATATAGTCAGTTAGGAGTTTATTCTACTAGGATTGAACACTATTGGTGTTCCTGACTACATGATTTGTTGGATTGAAGTATGTCTCAGATCTACACATTTCTCTGTAGCACTTAATGGGTCATTGCATGGTTATTTTTCTACCATACGGGGGGTACGACAGGGGGATCCCCTCTCTCCTTTTCTATTTGTTCTAGCAATGGAGGGTTTGGATGGGATCTTGAGAGAGGATATTGTAGTACCGAGCTACCATTATCATTGGTGATGTAGGCATATTTCTCTCACTCATCTTTGCTTTGCTGATGACTTGATGATTTTTAGTTAGGCATATTTAGCTTCTCTTGAGATTATTCGACAAGCTCTGGCTGATTTTGAGAGGGTTTCAGGATTGACTATGAACTTAGATAAGAGTCAAATTTTCTTCTTAAGGATCCCTAAGGCTGAGTCTTCTTCTTTACGGAGAGTACTTGGGATTCAGATTGGTTCCCTTCTGATTCACTATCTGGGCGTCCCTCTTATCACTACACGATTGAGACACTCAGATTGCCTTCCTTTGGTAAAGAGGATTCTCTCTCAAATCCAGTTGTGGACTTTAGAGTCTCTTATCTATGCAGGTTGTTTTGAAGCTGATCAGATTTTTCCTCTTCTCCATACAGGTATACTGGTAATGTATATTCATTCTCCCTGCTAATATCACTCGGCATATTAAGTGCATTTTTCTACTTTTCGAGAGGTACTTCACTATCCCACACCAGAGCTAAGGTGTTATGGGAGTCAGTCTGTTTTCTAAGGCATGAGGGTGGTCTGGGAGTTAAGAGGGTCAAAGATTGGAATAGGGCTACCACGCTTAAATATATGTGGTGACTATTCCCAGATAGATCTTCTACATAGACCATATAGGTACGTACTATTTTGCTGAGGGGTAGATCTTTTTAGCATATTCGAGTCTCGTCAAACTCCTCCTAGGTTTGGCGAAAGAATAGGTTGAGTCAAAAGTAGTGCAGAGGTCTTATTGTTGCTTGTATTGGTCATACGAGAGATGCCTCCATATGGTAGGATTACTGGTTGCCAGATTAGGGACCTTTGTGTTATCAATTTTCATTTCGAGTTCTCTCTTCTACTGGGCTCTCTTGGGAAGCCAAGGTCTCAGAGATTATACATTCTGGTG
This sequence comes from Erythroxylum panamense, assembly GCA_027123425.1. Taxonomy (NCBI): domain Eukaryota; kingdom Viridiplantae; phylum Streptophyta; class Magnoliopsida; order Malpighiales; family Erythroxylaceae; genus Erythroxylum; species Erythroxylum panamense. Next base: position 20,283,287 of record JAOTIZ010000006.1, on the reverse strand, counting down.
AGTGGACTTTTCCTGAGGGGAGTAGTGAGCTGCAGTAGGTTTGGGACTCCATCCAATTTAAACCTCGAGTTCAGCATTCTGATAGTTGGGTTTGGAAGGGTCACTCATCTGGAGTTTTTTCTGTTGACTCTGCATGGAACCTTCTCCGAGCTTGACAACTAGTGGATCTGATCCACTATCTATTGTGGTTTCCATATCATATTCCGTGACACTCTTTTATCCTCTGGTTAGGATCACAGGGGTGCCTTCGGACTATGGACAGGCTCCAAATGTTTGGTGTTTTGTCTTCTTCAACTTGTGTTTTATATGACTCCTCTCCAGAGACACATGATCATCTATTCTTTCAATGCCAGTTCTCTTCCTTAGTTTGGGGTTCTCTCTCGACGAAGACCTTTACTGCTTGGCCTTTAACTTCTTAGTTTCCCCTCTTCAGTAGGCTTTCACCCATCTTCGTCGACGGAAAAATTTCAAACATATACTATCACTGTTAGTTCTCTCTAACTCTTTACTTTCTTTGGTATGAGAGGAATAACTGCATCTTTAGTAGATGACATCGATCGCCCTAGGACATTATCGAGGACATCATCGCGCTTATCTGTTCTCGGCTTCTAGGCCTTGAGTCCAATTTTCAGATACCTATTCTTCAGCGACATATCTAGAAACTTCCCACTTAGCTTTGTTTTTTATCATTATTGAGGGCTTTTTTATTATTATTAAGGGCCTCTTGTGGCTGCTTTATTTCTTTGTTTTTTGAGTGCCTCCTTTGGCCTCTTTCTTTTATGTATTAAACCTTTCCCTTTTATTAATATATTTATTTATTGTTTTCAAAAAATGTATATTTTCACAAATATGATGTTCAACTTAATTTATAGAAAAAAAGTGCTTTTCAATCTCAAGAATAGTAAGGTATAAGTTGTTGACCATTCCAGGTTATAGAAATTTATAAGCCATCCAACATTTCAAGTATATATATGCCATGTATGACAACATCTCTTAATATATATATAGGCTTGTCTAGTTTGAAGCTAGCTTTCCTCTAGCATCCATTTCATTATTTATATCAATTCTCCTTAAAGCAAGTTACATTTTTCTATGATATATCATCTAACTCTTTTCTAGTTGAAAATTTTGACATGTCATTAGTATGCCAAAATTTTTAGATCTATTTAATGTCTTTTTCCCTCAACTAAGTATAGTTTCACTGGCAACAATGTTTCATTGCCCTCAAGTTTGTGGCTTATGATGTGAGCAAAAATAATTTTTAACTCCATAACTAATAGGCTTCCACTTCATATGTCGAACTAAAAGTGGCATCTCCTACTGATATTCTTTAGGTAATTTGATAACTCTAGAGGATGCTTTGCAACTCATATGCCTAAACGCCTTTAGCTTTGCTCTACCGCAATTTTTAATAAATAACCTCAATTTAGGTTTAAAAGTACAACCCAATAGGGGTCGATTGTACTTGTTCGCAAATCCTCTAGACGTAGAGCGCGTTTTATGATTATGGATAAGACAATGTCATGTTTGTATATAATATGACCCATTGAGAATTGCTAATTATCTTCTTTGATATCGCTGAGTAAGATTTAACTTTTGTATACCGTATAAAGTAATTGACTATGACAAGGATAAATCTATGTTACCAAATTATAGGTGGGAATAGGCTTAAGATTGTTATGCTCTATTGTATCAATGTTATCAGAGATAATGTATAAGAATAATTTGAAATAGGTTGGTGATGAAAACATGAGTTCCTCTAGCATTTATCGCATTTCTTAACTTAGTCAATTGCTTCTTACTAAGTGATGGTTAAAATATCCTTATCTTATTATCTTATAAGAGAGGGTCGAACAACCTAGTGTGATCCATAAGATCCTTCATGACATTATTTTAATATTTCTCATGTTTTAGGTGGTGCGACATATTGTCAACAACGTTGAGTATAGGAGAGCTTGTAAAGCTAATTGTTAATGATAAAGAATTTTATAAATCTTCAAACGAGTTCTCTAATATTAGCCTAGTTTAAAGGTAATTAGCCTTTTTCTATATAGCTTTTGACATAGGTTGTCTAGTCTTCTAACACTAGCTCTACCTATGCCTAAACTTTAGCATCGTATATGGGTTGAAACTTGACTTTTAAAAACAAAACATTAGGTTTTATTCCTTCACTCTACACTTTAATAAGTACCAGGGACATGTTCGACCTAAATCTACTTGTCTTTTGTTATATTTATTTGAAACACTTTTTTATGGTCTCTTCTTTGGTATTAAAGAGCCTATTCAATTTATTTATAATAAAATATGAATGTCACTTAACTTTTCCTGATCAAATCTACAAATATGTTTAATTTTTTTAGGGTATTAGCACCTGATACCCTGTTTTATTATTGAAAGCATGGAACTCGTACTTTTAACAATATTTGATATTAATTTCAAATAGACACTGAATAAATGGGCTACCTTCACTTTCATCCTTTCTTGATGTGTCATTAACATTCATCATCCAAATAGGCAAAGATTCTAAGGTAGGTTCACTTTGATCTAGTTTTTCAATAGAGATAAAGCATCCAACAATAAAGTATATTACTAGCTAGGACTTGGTCGATGTTTAAGGGGTGATTCTAACCTCAAATTAACTAAGCTCTACTTATTTGACAATCCTTCTAACATTTTTCATGTTGGTTTATGCCCTATAGCCAATCAATTTGGTTATAGTTTATGACAATTATTTAAAGACATTATTTATCTTTTACATGTTTAGATATATATGATAAATTCCATGAGATAATTATATATTTCAAATGAAATTATAATGAGATTATAATTATGAGATTCACATTGTATTTATGTGTTATCCATAAATTGTTCCTAGGCATTGTTCTATTAATACTGGACACTAATAGAACGTAAAAAGACTTGCACGTATTATATTTTTCGTTATAAACGAAGTAGTTGATCTCATAAACTAAAATATGGAGATACTTAAACAAACATTTAGGTACTTATTAGAGAACAAGTTTACTGAACTGACCCGATATGAGAAATCTATTTGCAACATTACTTGTATGTCTAAGAAAATTCTCATTATAACGATTGTATACATGATCCTTTGACTTGAGTTCTTCAAAGTTATCTTGTATATGGATTACTATGTTTTGATTTTACTTATGATATATTCTAATTAGAGGTCATTTAGTTGGTAGTCATTAGATGTAGCATCAATTATATAGAGGTAGTTGAGGTGGGTATTTTAAATAACTCTTTAAATATTCAAACACTTGTTGGCAATTGTTGCCTTACTATAATCTTTTACTTTATATGCATATTTTCTAAGAATTGGAGATATCTTTTTGTAAACTATGAGAGAAAATGAAATAAACTTGCTAGATTAATTATTGAACTCTATAACTCTTTTAAGTTATATGGTGACTTGGTATATGTAATGGCCTTTATCTTTTGGGCATTTGCTTCAATACCCCATTGGCTTATCATAAAGAATAAGAATTTTCAGCTAAAAGTTTTAAATACACACTTCTTAAAGGCTTAGTCTCATTCTGTATTTCTTTAATAGTTTGAAGCATTCTCTCAAATATGCCATATGATCCCATATTGCTTTGTCTTGACAATCAAGTCATCAACATAAACTTTCACACTTTATTTGGTATGCCTATAAAACATTAAATTTATAAGCCTGTGATAAGTTGTTTTTTGCATTAGTGAGTTCAAATGGTTGTACCTCAAGTATGCATTTATGAAACTTTACAAATTATGACTTATTATTGCATCTACAAGTAGATCTTTTTTATATGTAGATAATTATCCCTAAGGAAGACTTTATTCAAGTACTTAAAGTCGGTGCACATGCATCATTTATCATTAGACTTTTCATAGTTACTATGTTGGCTGGCCAGTCTAGATACGCCAGTTCCCTAATAAACTATATGCTCAAAAGTGTGTTCACCTCCTCTTACACTGCTTGTTCTCACTCTTTTGTAAAGACTATTTTCTTTTTTATATAGGTTTCATGATGTGCATGATTTTATTTAGTACTTAAGAAAAAAGCAAAAATTTTCTCAAGTATTTTGCTTGATTTTAATATCAGATTACCTAGTTTTATTTAATATTTGGTTTATTTTACATAATTATGATAAATTGACATTGGTTTATTTTACGAATTGCCTTTGATTGATCTTAATATATAATTTAGTTATATTAGTGACTAAATTTGATTATAATTAACTTATGGAAACCTCAAGTAAGCTACTATAAATTAGTTAATAGGAGTTTTATAAGGTGCTCGAGAGAGACCTAGTGATATTTTTGGTATTAGGGTGAAACCTTTTATGGTATGTCACATATATTAGCACATTCAAAGGGATGTTAGATTAGTAGATATAAAGGTAAACCAAGTGGAGAGTAGATGATTATATCTTAAGAAAGTGTAGTTTCAGTGTCTAAGAGATCATGGTAGTCCAGTTTAATATATGCATTTCATGTTATTCAAATTATGAAATAAAAAGTAATAATAGGAGAAGTACTTATCTAAATATTGATACTTGGTTGACTTATCTTTTGATAAATTATCTTGTTATTGGTTCTCTTATTTTTCAATTTAGGTTTTGTTTTATTTTATGTTTCTTTCATCAAAATACATTAACATCGCTCTTTTATTACTTATGCTTAGACTATTCAGTAGTTATAGATTTTATAATCCACACTGCTTCCTGAGGGATCAACTCCTACCTACCATTGTATTAGTTGCTAATGAAAGATGCACCTACCTTAGTTGTAGGTAATATATTAGTGGTTTTAAAATGTACAATTAGATCGAAATATGCATCCATCATTTAATGTTAAGCATCACTAATCGCGGTTTTCTAATATGTGTAGTTTTAATATTTTAACCTCAATATTTCACAAGCATACAGGTAGTTCAGTAGTATCTAACATGTCGATCCCACTAGGAGCGTTAATCTAATCCTAAACTCTAAGGCTGAAACAAATTACAGAAATTCAACTGTAACTAAACTAAAACAATAATGCAATTCAATCAACCAATTCAACTCAAGAATTAATCACAAAATATTAACAAATCAACAAATTACAATGCACACACCAAGAATCAACCTAAAGAACTATCAACTGAGAGAAAGGGGAAATTTTTACCTATCTTCAACACTAACCTAATTAATTATGAAATGTCGGATTGTTGGTCCTAGAGTATCCTAGGGTCGGTTACTCTCTCTCGAGTTATAACCAAAATCCCTAAATTATAAACCCTAATCAGATTATGAAAAATTGCAATTTCTCAATTCATAATTTATCCAAACCCTAATTAGATCTAAAGTTTTCCACTAGACTACTGGAACCTATGTGAGATCTCTTGTTACATAATTACCGATTTAATTAATTTCTTGTTCTTATTAAAACTCTCATTAGCCCAATTTAATTATTTTTCATCCCTTCATCTCTCAGTATATTAACGATTTATGAAAATGCAGAAATCAATCACAATGAATCCAATTCACATAAACAATCAGATTTCTATTAAATCAAAGATAAAAATAACCCGAAACTGAGTTTAGACTATCCTCAACATTCATAAATCCTATCACAACAGCTATTCCAATTCTATACATAGATAAAAATGGAAATACATTGGAAAATAGATCTGAATGGATGATGGAGGCAGCAACGACAGGAAACCTCCTATTTTATGAAGTACTTCGTGTAGGCTTCTTCTCCATATCTCTCTTCCGTCGTCTCTTTCTCAATCACTTGATGAATTCTCTCTAAGGTTTCGTGATGGTGGTTGATGCCAGAAAACTCCTTCTTTCTGTTCTTCTTGTTATATTTATGTTCTCTTGTGTTTAGGGTTGAACAGGGTTTTTGGGGTTTGAAAGGTCTAAAAAATTCCTCAAAATGTGAAGTTTGGGAGTGGTTGTGCATCTGCACGTTGCATGCCACGATCGTGACCTACATCTAAGCCTTCTGTCACAATCGTGGCCTGTTGTGCGACGATCGTGGCCTATTGTTTAGGCCTAAATATCTCTAAAACTTCTCCGTTCTTTGATGTTGACGCTGAAATACTAACAAACACATCAAGGTACCTCAAAAATATCATATTTAAGCTCAAAGGATTGTTCTAACCCATAAAATACTTAAAACACAAATAAATCACAAACTAACACAATTCTACCCTAAACATATACTAAACAATCGAATAAACGGCTAAACATATATCAAACTATACCCTAAAATATGATGCATTCCACACCTATCAATCACATTCAACCTATGATTTATTACATATGGATTTATATCCTTCATATTTAATGGTGACTATGCAAAGAACTATTATTGTTCTTTCAAAAGTTACACCATCTTACTACAATGCCCTTTATCCATATCAATTCCAATTCACATTATTATGTTATGTTTTACATCCCTAATTTTAATTTCTTAAATTTATTTCATTGCCTTAGCCCTACTATCATTCTCTATTAGCCTTCTTTTTTTACAAAATACATATAAAAATATCTTAATGTTTAGTGATCACTTGAGACTTCTCCTATGCCTCTCTCTACTTGAAACTTCATGAGCAACAGGTATGTTGACATGATGGCTCTTTCTGCATAAAAAAAGGGTTTCCAAAATTGTTTTTATATGTGATTGAGTTTTGTAGAACATGAAAGTTGAACATTTTTTGTCTATATGGGACACTATATATATATATGAAAAAACAATTAAAAGAGAAGATGTTAGGAGAAGCGATTACAACTCAAGTCCCAATACCTTAAACTCTTTGTAAAAAGGAATAAAAACAAGGCTTCCATTATCCATAACTCATTTCACCTCATCATGATGGTTACATTAGCTCTACACTTTCAGATCTCCTGGAAGCTTGCATTTGGCTTCTCTCTTGTCTTGGAGGCTGAAGGCACTCTCTAGCCATGTGCCCCTTTTCCCCATAGTTGAAGCAAGCTCCTGTCAATCTATAGCATTCTCCTCTATGGAGTCTCCCGCAGTGCTCACATTTAGGAATAGGTGGCCTATCCCCATCTCCCCTTCTACTGCCACCCACCGTTGAGGCTTGGTGAGAAACAGTAGAAGTCCTCATAGGTCTAAGTCGGCTCGCACCGCTGCTCCTCTCCTCAGATTGTATAGGGAAGGTTCTGGCACTCCTCTCAGGTATAGAAGTACCGCCTCTCCTCTTGAACTGCTCTCTCCCTTTTCTGTTTTTGTTCACCACACTCTTGATATTCTCGATGTTCTTAACCCTCAATGCTACTTCAACCAACTGTTGAAAGTCACTAAAGTTTTGCACTACCACTTTCTCTCTGATGGCTAGGTGTAGACCTGACTCAAACCGGCAGCATTTAGTAGCCTCACTCAACATCATCTCTAAAGCATATATCGTATTCACTAACCATCATCTCCCTCTGGGTGAGACTGAGAAATTCCCTCTGCTTCTGCTAAATAAACACCTCTGACAAGTACTTCTTCTTATAGGCAGCTAAGAAGTCCTTCCATGCCAACCCTGCCGGTCTCATCTGACTCCCTGGCACACTCTCCCACCAATGCAGAGCATCCCCCTGAAGCAGACTTGCAGCATAAACCACCCTCTCATCATCCTCACACTCCATCTGATCCAGTACTCTCTCTGTCTTTCTCAACCAGATCTCGGCTTCCTCAGGATCAGTGGTCCCATAGAAGTCCACTGCTCCATATTTCCTCAACTTGTTGAACAGTCTCACCTTCTTAGATGGGGCTAAAGTAGAAGGCTGTGGCATCTGACCCATAGCCTGAACAAACGCCTGGGTAAACGCCTGGAACAACCTCGGATCTAGTGGAGGCACTTGCTCCTACAAAACTGGCGACTCCTGAGTCTGCGATGGCAAGGGCTCACTACCTAGCTCTACAGAAGCCTCAGCATGCCCTGGGGCTACCGACTCATCAGTCCTCTCCTCTCTAATAGGAGAGTCAGGTGCAACAGATCCTTGCAGAACTCCTCGTGTCCTTCTACGAGGTGGCATCGTACTCCTTCAAATATA
>JAOTIZ010000006.1:20240049-20262734 GCA_027123425.1 Erythroxylum panamense | reverse complement strand
TTGTGTTTGAACAATAATATCCTTCCCAATATCTGAAGTATCCACATCACCAACCACTAATGCTGCTACCTGTGATGTTGTAGGCAAGTTATAAGTTCTACCATCAGTTGCTCTTTTGTGGATTAGTCTTAGCTTCAAATCCTTGCTATTGGATGCTTGAAATCCATCTCTTGCCATTCTAAAAGCCTAAGTCAATATATTATAACTATCAAGCTTCTCCTTCAAATTCATCACAATACTACGATCAAGAAAACTCTCATCATCTTTTGATTTGAAAATGGAACATATAGTTTCATCATGGAAAATTAATAATGAGATAAAAATTATATGCAAGACATGAAGTGAATTTAAGATGTACCTTATAACAGTTATTCGATTATCAATTTCATGTTCTGTATCAAAGATATACATTTGGGAAAATTTTAGTGGTTGGCCTTCAATTGAAAGTAAGCTGCCAATATGATGATAATTCCGGCCAGACATTACAAAAGAAATAATGACTATTTCCATCATTAAATGACTTGTCAACCTTTCCTCCCGTAGAAGTGAAACTGAACATCATGTTATAAATCATGATATATTTCATAAAATGTTTGGATATTGCTGACAATTTACTGAATACTAACTTCCTCATATACTCTGGAGGTTGCTTGAAATGTGGTAGTTGAATCTTTCCTTGAGCACAATAATGACTAAATCTAGGATTGGCAGTGTGTTTAGATTTCCGAATCCTCTCACAGTACCACATTTGAGCTCCACAGTAAGTGCAGACACAATAAGGATCACCAAGATCAATATATTATGTAAAAGAAAAATAAATCTAATATTAACTAAGGCAAACACAAGTTATGCAAAAGACGTTAAACAACCTCTGAGATATTAAACCTTTATATGCAAAGTAAGTACTTTCTTCAATACTATCATCTTCATTAATCTCAGTTGCATAGTTTGCATCATCACTTTCAACTGCAATAATAATAAATGAATTCAATTATGTAATACCCTATAAGTACATTGGAGAAACACAAATTAATACAATGTCTTAACAAAATTATATAAATAGAAAAATTAAATATGTCTAGTGTACCTTGTTGAATAGATGCACCATTCAATTCAGTTTGTGAATCTTCTGACACAGATCATTAATGTCATCGGCTTCATTGTTTGTATAATCTTCCAGTGGAACATTGAGATATGGCAATCCAATTTCACATGTAATGTTTGAAGCCTCAATTTTGTCATGAATTTTGCAATTGCAAGTTATAACACTACATTTGCCCATACTTCTAATAACTTGTCTTCCTGGCTTCATTGCTAATAGATTTGCATTTTGAGTTCTCTTAGAGATTAAACATACTTGCAACAGATTAAATATGAGGAAGGCTATTTACTTCCAAATTTTTCCTTGATTTGAGCCATTTTTTTAGCAACCAACTTCCTCTAAACATAAAAGAAAGTATATGAAATTGAATAATTTAGAACAAAATATAACAATTTTTATATACAATCTAACATTGACAAACCTGAAACAGCTAATGAGTTAAAATCTTTGAAAAGGTTCTTAGTATAGTTTGAAAAATCTGTAATTGGACATCTCTGCTTGAGTCCAAAATTTGTTAAACTGCTCTTGGTTGAACTGGATGCTTGGTTTCCATTTGCTTCAGAAATTGGTGTCACACCATTTGTAAATGAGTTTGAATAGATGATATTCTTCTTTCCAAAAAGTACTGATTTGTAAGAACTGAAGAGGAATGTGGTAAACAATAGTTTCTGATAATATTTCCACGAACTCTTAACAAAAATAATACAATAGTTGAATGTGAGCAAAAATGGACGTGTTTTAAGTAAAACAGAACTAATGCAAAGAGCACATCATATATAGATCTATTAAATCTGCATAAAGATTGTCATTGTACCTCCTAAAACACCAGTAGCAGCTGTACTTTCTATTTGACTACCTGATGCATTTTCCTTCAATAGTGGAGTCTAATTTTCTTTAAGATGAAGAGAATTTCTACCACTGGACTTTATAACTTCACTCTTCATACCATACTAGTTTCTTCTTGAAACTACAGGCCAAATTCTATGTTGATTGCACATGATTCATTGTCTTCTAAGGCAGTTTCAGTAGTTATACTAAAGCAAGAACATATATAACAAGTTGATATCTTCACAATAGATATACATATTATATTTCTAACATCATCACTTAGAATGAATCTTCTACCAAATGAAATTCACTCTACCATAAAAGCACATATTCCTTTGTTCTAAACCAGAACTTCTGATCTTTTTTGCAAAGAAGGAACCTTTTATAAAGCGTTATTATACTAACAATCCTAGAAGCAAGATGAAAAACTAAATAGAAAGTAATAGTTCTAATAGTTAGATGAAAATCATAAACAAAAACAAAAAACAAAAAACAGAGCATACACATGTTTTACAAAGAAGGCAGAACATAACAAAAATGGAGATATCCAATTAATCTTTTGCAAAATGAAATTCATTCCCCTACTACAAAGAACACACTCTAACAACACCTCTTCTTTCTTTCTAATCGAGAAATTTTATGTGTTTGTAAAGAAAAAACCTTTCTGTAAAGGATTATGATCCCTTATATAATAGGATATATAGACCACAAATAAAATGCGCCAAATTCTAACACTAAAAATCTTCTCTTATTTGAAACTATTGATATGACAAGGCAATTAAGGGACTTATATTGCATTCCCGTATGCTGCCAGTTTTGCACAATAACTTGTAAAAGAAATTGTTGTAATATATTGACCTCACATTTTTTGGTAAAATACAAGTGGAAAATTTTAAAATTTTAAGCTTCATATATATGCATGCTTGTGCAAGCCAATTTTTATGTTTCATATAGTTGATGCATATAACTACAATTTTCAATTCAAAAATTTTCTTCTCATAATTCAAAAATACTTAAGTAAGTAAGTAGATTGGCAAGCTATCAAAAGGGGATTTAGAAGAAACACGAAGTTGCAGTACTTGAGTTGTGCACCAACTGTGAAATGTCTTTCTCCACAATCAAAGTCCATAAGGAGTTCTATATCAGCACACACCCAGTTGCTAAACCAAAGATAAAAACCCTTCGTGCTCGCAAATCTCTAGAGGTCCTTCTCAGAATTCACAAGAAGTTAACGATGGGGAAAGCCTCACAACTCCTACATCATCACCGAGGGAAAATATATCAATGGAATGGCATGAAATGCATGGTTATTGCAATTGGGAAAACCTGCTTAACCTCTGCACCCTTCACTTCGCCAAGAATTTATCAAGTATGGAGATTTGGCAAAAGCAACTTATGATGCTTTTGAGAAGCATTAAATGCTTGGTTTTTGAGAAGCATTAAATGCTTTTTTTAACCCAAATATTATGTAAAAGCATTAAATGAATGAAAAGAGTTTTAGAAGCATTAAATACTTGCTTTTAGAATGAAAAGGAAAAGGAAAAGAGTTTTGAGAAGTATTAAATGCTTGCTTTTAGAATAAAAAGGTTTGACATTTTTAAGCAGGAGTTGAGCTGATAGGATTGAGTTTTAAGTAAGTAAGTAGATATATTTTATGTTTTTTATTTGTAAATTTCCTTTCGCATGTATTAAAGTCACGACTACCCCCTCTTCAATTAGGGATGACAAAAGCACCTAGGTCGAGCTGGGTTGATTGGACCTCGAGTTTGATTTTCTCAACTTTAAGTTGCTTGTTTTATTTTTCTAATAAAAATAATAAAAATTTTGGATCAGATTTGTCCTACTCATTGTCATCCTTACCTTCAATCAATATATACTTAGACTCGATTCGACCGATTCAGCTCATTACCATCCAACCTTCCATTAACATATAGATTCTTTTGGCATTCAAATATTTTAATTTGTTCAACAAGGAAACAGAACAGTCCCCTTCCCCTACAGTTCAATTAATTTTAGCATGGTTAATAGTTTATCAGTATTTAACCATAATGGAGCAACAAGATCTAGTTTGACAAAGTAAACGTATAAAATTATCATACACCACATGCAGGCCCGGATTGAGCTTACAACAAAAGATGCTTGAGTAGAGAAGTAAATTGAATTCCCTTATTTTAGCCCATGTAGCAGGGGAGATGAATATCTTAAATGCTCGACTTAATATTAGCTTGATTTTTGCAACACAACGGTAAAAGTAAATGGTGCAGAAAGAAGGCCGCTTAGTCTTAAGCATAATAGACTGAGTGAATGAGCAACTGCAGCTTGACTTAAAAAAAGGTCTCAGGCTCAGCTCCTCCAACACTTCTTCTGCTCTACTGGTACACCAGACCTTTGTTTTGTAATCAAGCTATATACTACTCAATTCATAAATTACATCGCCAATCACACTGTTCTTTCCTATTTGGTTTAACCATCTAGAACAACAAAACCCTAGATCCAATCCACAAAATATGTCTCCTAGGGAGCCTCGGGGGCGCCAAAAACTGTTGGAGTCCATGTACTCCATCATCCCCCTCGTCTTCATTCTCGTTGCCTGCGTCGAACTCTGCGACGCCGCCACCGTCGTCGACGTCTACCGCCTCATTCAGTACGATATCTCCGGCGTCCCCTTCGGATCTCGCCTAGCCGCCCTCAATCATCATGCCTCTTCTCTTCATTTCCCTCCCGCTGCTGATCTCTCGCGAACCGTTCTCATGATTCCGATTCGCGAAATTAACATCTCTTTCGTCAATGGTAACTTAGTTTCTTAGTCTCTTGTCTTACTTCTTTTGGTACCTTTTCCTTAGTTTGGTTGTTACGTGTTGCGCTTTTCATACTTGTCTTTACTTACTTGATTTTTGTGATTGGATTGATTTTTCTTTGACTCTAACGACAGAGTTTATTACGCAAGGGAAGCCTCTGGGGGGCTTATTGTTTTTGCTTCCCGATATGATTAATTTTAACCACGAAGATGCCGTGAATAGTGAGTTTAATAATCATTACAAGGAGACGGTGAAGACACTATTAGCCGAACTTGAAAGATCACTTATACATGCCAAAATACCTGTGAGTGACGTTGTTTTTTGATTTATTTTCAATCTAGTACTGATCATGTGCAAACCTTTACTTCCCTTTTATTAACTCCGCTCATAACTTTTGATTGCAATCTGTGCTGCATGTTGTCAGTTAAGTTCCTTATTGTTCGTTTTCATTTGATGGCTAGCTGCTGCTTTCTGTAGAACTTGGCAAGTGAGAATTACACCTTTATAGATAAGCTTATACCTTGAAATATTCATTTTCATATCTATTAGTGTTATCCATAAAAACCTTATGAAGTAAACCACCTGGTTGTATAGTATCTACACCGCATGTCACTGTGTCCAATGTCCAAGACTGCATAACTTATTGTGCTGAATTACGGCATTATAGTTGCAAATTGTCAAAGTCGGCTGATAAAAGCCTTTTTCCAGAGTGGAACTAAGTGCCTGTTTAGATGGGCTTATATTAGTAGAGCTTTTGTCAGTAAAACTTTTTTTAGAAAAGTTTTTCTAAGAAGTCAGTTGACTGTTTGGCTATCAATTAAAAAAACAGCTTTTTTGAAAGAGCTTCATACAGTAGACTAAAAAATACTTTTATTAATTTTAACTATACTTTATTTTGTAATAAAATTATTTATATAATATTGTTTAAAGTATATTATACAATATACAAAGCACAATATATTAATTATTCTATAATTTTAAACCTTATGAAATATAAATGAAAATATATCTAACCAAATCTTTTATATGGATTATAACATAACTAATATCAAAAATAAATATTAAAACATATAAAAAAGCGAAATAATATTATATAAATCTCAAAATAAACGTGAAAATGAGTTTGTAAATATTGTGGAAATAATGTGTAAAACATAATGGCAAAGGGGACTAAAAAATAGGCTCATTAATTGATCTGACAAATCTACCTGAAAAAAATACTTTTTTAATAAGCTCCAAGTTTGAGCTTCTTAAAAAGCTGTATTTTGGTTGCCAATATTCGGTTTTCATTGGTAAGCATACACGAATCTTTTAATGTTATCTAATCAGAGTGATTGTTGATTTGTTATTTTTTACTCTAACTTTTTCTTCATGTGGTGAAAAAATTGTGCTTATTCAAGCTTTAAAATAGCATTAATAGCAGAGCTGTACATTTTCCTCTCATTTTTTCTTACTTCAGCTTCAAATGCTTGTCATTTTTCTTCATTTGACTTCTTTGATATTTACAATCTATATTGATAAAATTAGTTCTTATATCATTTTTTTTGTGCAGTATCCTGTATATTTTACTTTTGAAAATGATGACATTGAATCTGTGTTGGCTGATGTCAAGAGGAACGATGTTACTAGTCAACCTGCAACTGCAACTACTGGCGGGTTAGTAGTAACAACATGTAGCAGCGTTATTGCCTTGAATTTCTATGTTATTGTTTACTCCTTTCAAAGAAACTTTGATACTTATATAAATATTCTCTGGTTATCTCAATCATATGTAATTAAATTGTCAAATTTAATGTGGGTAAATATTTCAACTTTACTATGTTAATTGTAATTCTCTGACTGATGAAAATTATAATTCTATTTGTAGTTATCTTAATTAATTTATTTAACTATTATTAGATCGTGCCAAATTGTTATTATTATTATGAATACTCTTCAATTGATCTTCATTGTTTTGACCCTTGAACCTTAATATCTAAGTGAAAGCATTTCCTCTATTCTTCTAAACATCCTAGGCAAGGGTGGGGGGCAGTATACAGTATAATTAGAAGATTCAGGTATTTGGTAAGAAGGTAAAATGAAATTAGCATGGTTAGCACTCTGATTATGAATGGAAATATTTACGGAGGGGATGTCATTTAAATCCTTATCTAGAATCTGGGAGGTGGGTGCTTATTCTAATTGATGGATGGCATCGAGGAATGATGTATTAGATTTTGAAGGGGAACACAGTTCCATGCCCATTGTGAAAAGTTCGATATAAAAAGATCATGATCTGGGATGATCAGTATGTTAATTGTCGTCTTTTTGTTTATGTGGTCTATACAGGCTCCACGATGTTATCAGCTTTTCAATTGTTTTCCTTTTTGCGCAACTTTTGTAAATGTACCTTGTCGACCATAACCTACTTTTTGTCACATATTTTGAAAGTAAGAAGCAATTGCTCAATGCTTTTATCTGCTGTATTCCTTTTCTTTACCTGTTTCTGAATCTCACATTTCGTACCTTGAAATTGAATTTTCAACAACTATGTTCAATATTTGTTGCTTTCTTTGTTGTTAACCATTGAGTAATGTTGTGCCATCTTTGCTTTGAAATACGTCAGGTACAAGCTTGTTGTCTCTGTTCCAGAACCAAGGAAAGTGGTGTCTCCTACAATCACCAACATCCAGGTTATCTTACACCTTATGTCTTTTTTCAGGTGTTACCTGTAATCTTATTGAACAAAAATAACCTTTTTAGTCTTCTTGATCTTTGTTTACCAAATATCACCACTGTGACGGTAATTACCATGCTAGATTTAGCTCATTTTTGCTAGTGAAGACCTGTTTTATGTTGAAGCAACACTTTCTTTTTATTATGTTCTATAGCTTTCGCCCTTTTCTTACACTGTTGTGGAACTGCCTAGTTATCCATTTTTCTTTTTTGATTTCTTTTATTCTGTTCTCTAGCTTTCACCCTTTTCTTACACTGTTGTGGCACTGCCTAGTTATCCATTTTGCTTTTTTGACCATCTGAATTACAACACACATCATTGAACTGTTTGTAGAGTTGATCTCTCTTTTGACATCCAGTATCATCCATGGTTCTCTTAAACTAGGACATAAGATATCATTCTACAGGTAAAAGCATATCTAATTATGTAATTAGGATTTTTATTCATGGATCATGTGAATGTAGCTCTCCTTGATAAACTTTATAACCAGGACAAATGATCAAATATCGATGGTCCAAATTGCAAAAGAGTGTAGGATGGAGCATTAAACATTTAAATATATTTGCAAAAGTTGAGAGAACAATCTTATCATCTACTTTCAATATGTAAAATGTATTTAGCCCAGATGTTTTTAACTTTCCTGCAATATTTAGAGTTCATAATTATTGTACACTATCTAGTCTTGATTTAAAAATGATATTTGTGATTGAAATTGTAGCATTTATCACCTAATATTGGCTTAATGTCCTAATCCATTGTGCACAACTTAGTATAGTTTTGCTAAGCTGCTAAGTCTATGATGTTCATGCTAGTTGTTTGTGATCTAAATAATTATTTTGGATTGTGGTAGGGGTGGTTGCGGGGATCAAAAGCAGATGGAGATCCAAATCAACTTCCAACCATTGCAATTGTAGCATCATATGATACATTCGGGAGTGCTCCTGTATGTGATTTAGTTAATCTTACAAGTATATTAATTTGCCTACATGCAGAATGATATCAAAATAGTCATACATGTAGGCCTTATCAGTTGGTAGTGACAGCAGTGGAAGTGGAGTTGTGGCAGTTCTTGAAATTGCTAGATTGTTTTCTCATCTTTATTCCAATCCAAGGACAAGAGGAAGATATAATTTACTTTTTGGGCTAACCTCTGGAGGGCCTTATAACTACAATGGAACTCATAAGGTATCAAACACTCATTGGCAGAATATTTTTGTTATTTTTTCTTGGTATTGTTTTATAGAGTCAATTAGGTTCCTACTTGTGTAATTTTGGTGCACTAATTCTTGCCGTTTTTGTTTTGATCAGTGGCTTAGGAGCCTTGATCAACGTTTACGTGAGAGCATTGACTATGCTATTTGCTTAAATAGCATTGGATCGTGGGATCGCAATTTGTGGATTCACGTGTCTAAACCCCCTGAGAATGCTTATATTAAGCAAATTTTTGAAGTAAGCAAATGTTATCTCCAATGAGTCAGAGTTCTACTTTTCTATTGGGACAGCTGCTTGTTCGTGGTTTGATATGCAATCTTCTGTAGGGTTTCTCTGATGTTGCAGAAGAGCTGGGCCTTGAAGTTGGTCTGAAACACAAGAAAATCAATATTTCAAATCCTCGAGTAAGTTGAGTTTCTTGAAAGTTGAGACCATACAGAGTAATGAAGAAAAGAATCTTTACTTTCTGGTTGAACCTTGGTAGTTTGTGTTATTAGTTAAGGAGAGATTACTATTTAAAGCTGAAACTGAAAATTGACATGAATGTTTTGAGTTATAACTTCTTTCTCCACGCAAGTACATTTCTGTGGGAACTTGATTTACTATAAAGACATTATTGCTAGTTACCTTTAGGATTATTGAAACTAAATCCACATAATGTGGTTTACAAGCTTTACCTTAAAGCTAGGTGCATGTATCTTAGATTCATTCTTGTGATCAAAGTATGGGTCCAATGCATATTGTAAAACTCCTTTGCATTCTGAAACTCCTGTTTCTTTTTATTGTGCTATCAGTGGTTTTCTTTCAATAATTTGATTTTGTTTGATTTCATACTTGTCATTGCATTTTCGGTAGTATTTTTTTTTCCCTTGGTGAGACTGCAAGATTAAAACATCCATATTGTTTTGAAGGAAAGACTTGAGTATTGCTATATACTTTTCAAAATATTGTAGTCTCAATGGTTTAGGGTCTGTTTGTTATTTACCATTTAAGTTCTTCAGGTAGCTATGTTCTCTTTTTACCAATTCTTCCATAATAATGACTAGGGATGGCAATTTGAGCCCAACCAGGTCCTACCTGGCTTAAAGTCAAAGAGGCAAGGCCGAGATAATCAGGCTTCATGCTGGGTTTGGGCTTAGAAGGGCTGGTCCATCAGCATTGTTTTCCCAGATTTGTTGTTTTGACCCGGCCTGATCGGGCTTTGGAGTGCCTGGGTATTGACAGCTTGGATCTAGCCTGGCCCGTTCCCACTCTAATAATGACTCCATGATGCTCACTTGGACTGGCTCCTTATTGAGCCAAATATGTAATAATACGACATGCTGTATCTTTCTTAAATTAATAATATTCATCTTGCAAATGTCAACTATGAGCATTGATTGATAAATATAATGTATAATCAGCTTAAAATCTGCTATGATGGTTCAACATAGAATGGAAACCTTTTGACTGACTAGTCTAGAAAAGCGCAACTGGTCTATTACAGTTTTGTTCTACTCCTTAGAAAAATTCATTTCTGCCTGTTTTCATGTAGTTTGAATTACAACTTATGATTGAAGATATAACTTCAGAAAAGCTGCACAACACTTCTTGATCAACTGGTCAACCCCATTAGATTGAATTACTTGCAGTTCAGCCCTTACTCTTGGAGACTTGCATATTGGACGTGAAAACCTTGGTTATAAATATGAAAATTTTGTAAACTCCAAAATATGCTTTCTCCAATTTGGCCTTTGGAATTTTGTGACAACTTCATAAAATTATGCTGATTGCAAACTTGCAAACTTGCAAAATTCTAGTTCAACCTTGTTTCAACTTTGGCCTTTAACCAAAGGCCTTTTTCAGTTTGATGCTATTGATTTAATGGACACTAGCATAGTATGCTTTTTTTCACTTAAGCAAGGTGATATATCTGATGATCCGTTGTAGGTAGCTTGGGAACATGAACAATTTTCCAGGTTGAGGGTCACTGCTGCCACCCTTTCTCAACTTGCTGTTGCACCTGAATTGTTAGAGAGCACAGGAGGTCTTTCTGATAGCAGGTTCTATTTCTTTACTTGAACCTTAATGTGTTTGGGCTGTAACTTTCATTTTTATGTTAATATATCTTGTTTTTGTGCAGAATCTTTGTTAATGAAACTGCTATTATCAAGAGTATCAAATTAGTTGCTGAGAGTATTGCTGTAAGTTTAACATGCCTCTTACTGCTTTCAATACGTGGATGCATTTTTTTGTGGTCTTTAACCGATCCTGTTAATTAATGCCTTTTTTGGTCTATGTGCATCTGTATGTGTGAGATCATGTTGCAGCTTTCCACCATTGCTAGATTTTAAATTTCATTTATAAGTCATTCCTGGAAATTCTTAGTCAAAGAAAAGTCATTTAACTCGTCTGCTCCTGAGCCCCATATCAGTTGGTTCCATGCTTAGTACTCCATTGTCAAACTTCCAAACTGTAGCGATAAAAAGACTTTTGTTAGTACCTGAACTGGATTACCCTCTAGAATTTCCTTTATATGTTGTGGCCTAACCCTCGAAAGAATTTCCACCAAGTTTTGTAAATGATATACCCCACAAGGATACTACCTTTTATTGAATCATAATGTTGTTCTCTAATATGTCCTTGTTCTTAAATTGTCCAGAGGCATATCTATGGTCACCAAGGGAAGAACATTGAAATCTTTGCTGATGACAGTAGCTTGGCTGTCAGTCCTTCTTACATAAGATCATGGTTGGATCTTTTGTCCCGAACACCTCGAGTGGCACCTTTTCTGTCGAAGAATGATCCTTTTATCATGGCATTGGAAAAGGTTGATGCTTCACACCTCGTTCAGCTGCTAATTGCTTTTGTGATGTTCTTTCTTCCGGATTTTTTGTCAGCAACGTTGGTTTTCACCTAAATATCCTACCTAGAATTTTTGTAGTGCTATGGACACAGTATGTTAGGATTGTAATGAATGTACGTACAGTTATAATTTCTTGTCTTGAATCCAAAATTTCATGGTTAAGTGATTAAGCTTGAATTTCTTTTCAATAACCTCTTTGAGATGGAATGATGGTTTTTCGTGTGCCAAGGCTATACTAGGAATAGAAATTGAGCCAACACGATACTGAAAGTACATGGTCCGAATGCTATACTTTGGTAGCACTTCGGGGTAAGAGGCTGGGATTGAGATGAGGACTTACATCTTAAGCGAAGCTGCAATAACACTATGACAAAGTGTTGATATCATACACAATATTTGAGTATTTATATCCTATCAAGATGTAGCTTACATAATAGAAAAAGCTTTCAAAAACTTATATTTTATTATATATTCTGGCTTTATGATGTACATCCACATTCCTTACTCTATTCATTTACAGGAAATAACGGGTCATACACATGAAGTAGATGTCCAACATGAGTTGCTTGACGGGATGTTTACATTCTACGATTCGACCAGAACTAAACTGCATGTTTATCAGGTTATTACTTTTGTTACATCTCTTATCTTCTCATGATAACATGGTTGTCGCATTTTTAATTTTTGTTTATTGATGGGTTTCTGGTTTTCAATTTTTTTTTTTTGCAATGCCAAATAATACTTTTGTGTATCCTATTATTTTAATGTTTTATGACTCACTGTACGGGTGGCAATTGGAAAATTTTCAGTAGATAGAGCTTCTTTGTGAAGGACAGGTAAGGTTAAATAGATGAGATTTATCAAAGAAACATGGTACAGAAAACTTTCAAGGTTAGCATAACCCAAATTAAGGTCAGTCTTTTATTATTGCATCATTAGAGTGGGTAATCAAATTGATAGAACCAGGCCAGCTCAGAAATGAATTTACATATATAGTAAATATAAATATATATACGTATATTTTGTTAGTTGCGGGAGGGGGCTGACAACCTCATGATGGGTTGTCAGCTAACCGAATCTGTTAGGAATAACAGATTCTTAGTATAAATAAGGCAGAGGCATGAGGAGAGGGGGAGCATCTTGAGTATATTGTGAGTGGAGTGAGCCTTAGGCGGGAGGTTGCTGGTCCTCGAAACCAGCCTATCTTATGTTCGTTTTTACAGAAATCAATAGCAATATATACAATTTCTTACCTATTTTTCTGGAACCTATCATCTTCATGGAAATGGGCTTTCTGCTTGTGGTTTAGTGGGCTTTGTTTTATTGAATGTCTACAATAACTGCTTGATTATTTGGACTAGATATTGTATTGTTTGCTATGTTATTGTCTTTTTTATTTTTTGTTGCAGGTTAATCCCCACACACATCAGGTTAAGTTATGTGATTTTGGGAGTGCAAAAGTCTTGGTATGTATTGTTCTTTAACATATTTAGTTGTGAAAAAATTCCTCGGCTCAGTTGGATTTTGGTAATTCCTTTGGGGCAGGTAAAAGGGGAACCAAACATATCTTACATCTGTTCAAGGTATTACAGAGCTCCTGAGCTCATATTCGGAGCAACCGAATATACAACAGCTATTGACATCTGGTCTGCTGGCTGTGTTCTGGCTGAGTTGCTACTTGGACAGGTAGAAAGTTTTGAGATTTTGTTCATTTCTTTTGTGGATATATTATCTTCATTTGATGCCTAACAATTTGTTTTGTGTGTCAGCCTTTGTTTCCTGGTGAGAGTGGAGTTGATCAACTTGTTGAGATTATCAAGGTAAAAGGTTTTCTTATTGTTGTTCTTCTTTTAAACCCATGGCAGTGGATTTATTGTTGGGGAATTTTCTTTCTATATTTCTACTTGGTGTAATGTATTGTTGTTGAGAATCAAATTCTTCTCCTTTGATCTCTTTTCCTTCTAAATCCAATTTATAATGTCATTGACTTTCAGGTTTTGGGCACTCCGACAAGAGAAGAAATTAAATGTATGAATCCTAATTATACAGAGTACAGATTCCCTCACATCAAAGCTCATCCTTGGCACAAGGTGTTAAATTTGTTTAAATATGTTGAGAGATTCATTTTATTCTCTTCAATAGTATCATTTATCAGCAGTTTGCTTACACGCTGCTTCCTTCTTTCTAGATATTCCACAAGCGCATGCCTCCTGAAGCTGTTGATCTGGTTTCAAGACTATTGCAATACTCACCTAATTTGCGATGCAGTGCTGTGAGTTGTCCTTTTTCTCTTTCCTCACTCGTGTTGCTTTGTGAGAATTGTTATGAACTGTATTATCTTTCCATTTACCCTTTCCCATTCTCAGCCAGTGACCACACAAACAGTAAGCTATGTGGTTAATTTTTCGAACTGCTGATTTGGTATCTTCAAGTTCCTATCTGTTTACTGCTAATGTTGATCACAGGAAGTGCTGTTTTTCTTACTTCATTTTTACTGGATATACCCTGAACTTGTCATTGCTTTGTGTTTTGCCTCGTTCATGCTCTATGTACTTTCCTTGTTTTGGCAGTTGGATGCCTTGACTCATCCTTTCTTTGATGAACTACGTGACAAAAACACCCACTTGCCAAGTGGTCGAGTCCTTCCACCGTTATTTAATTTTAAATCTCATGGTAGGGAACTGTTTTGAGCAACACTAGATTTATTATCAATATGCCCTTACCATTTGTTGATCGCGTGCTCCTGTTTGGTGTAGAATTGAAGGGGGTGTCAGCAGAAACTTTGGCTAAATTGATTCCAGAACATGCAAAGAAGCAATCTCCCTCTCATGGCTTGTGATTTGGTTTGATCTGTAACTAGTGTTCTCCAAAATGGAAGAGCTATATTTGCTCACTCCATCTCTGTACTTCCGGTTATATTTCTTTCCTGTACGTTTGTTGTATCAGCTTTGTTTTTATGGTGAAACCAGATTAGAGACGTACCTACTCAATGATGTGATTATCAGAAAGTTCAGTCCGATTTCCCGTGTGCTCATGCGTCTTGTACTGTAACACTAAACATACCAAAGACAACACACATGTTTTATCTGTATTTCTAATGCTAGAATGACTTCCTTTTGTCATAAAATGGTCATCTGGGTATACACTACAGGCAGTTGAGAAAAGATTTAGTTCCTAGTGGGCTTACGTAGTAGCTCTTCATCCCTTTACCTGAGTATAACTTATGACGAGTGATTTGTGAACTTTCCATTCAAATTTGGAGACCATGCAATGCAATATTCTACATTTCCAAATGATATTTGACGAAAGTGATCAACCAATGTAGAAAAACCTCGAAAGTTCTCGTACCAGTTACCATTTTGAATGAGTGAAGACACTTTGGGATTTATAGGGATTTTGTTTCTCAGCTGGATGATCTCATTCTAACCAGTTATCAAACCAGAATCAAGTTTTGTCCCCATTTCCCAGCTTATGCTTGATCCAAGGATATATCAAGTTTACAATGCTCAACAATTGGTTGAAAGTCCAAGAGTAGTCTCGTGAAATTGTAATTTTGCTAGAAATTTGTATTAAACCCATTTTAATTAATAGGTTCTTATTTAAGTTTCTTTTTTTAATAATTGATTAAAAATCAAATTTATTTTACAATGACTTTATAAGCTAGGCACTTTTTCTATTCCATAAATAAATCATAAACTCCTAGACATCCAACTATATGTTTTATTGGCTTCAGTATGCTTTAAAATCCACAACCAATTTTATTCTATTTTAAAACCTCTCCAAACTTGCAAAATACTTTCAGACCTAGGTAATTGCTTAAGACCTAGGTTTAAGACATTTTTAATTCCTCTCCATTATATTTTCCCTATATTTCCTTAAATTAGATAGATGGAGACTCCATTGAGTATGTTATTTCATCATTGGGAGCTATTTCTATTAACACATTTAAAAATGTCATCAACTATATCAATTATACCGAGGAATAAACAGCTAGCAATTTTTAGGTCTTAGATTTTGTCTTTTTTAGGTCATTAAATTTTTTGAACTTTATAATAAATTGAAATTGAAATTGAAATTGAAATTGAAATTGAAATTATTTTATTTTCTCGTAATTTATATCTTCTAATATTATTAGCTACCTTTTCCTATTTTGTAGTGTACATGAGGTAGTATAGGAAAATGTAAAGTTTTCAGGAAAACTGTTTGATTCCCTTTTATAACTATTCAAATCATGTTGACATATATATATATATATATATATTTTATCTTGATACTTTTCCCTTTGTACTAAAACTCCAAACATATTTTCCTATTTAAAATCAAGGTTTACATGGTGTTTAGTGGATTTGGTTCATTTGTCAACATACATTCTTTCATTCCTTTAGGGCCTAAACCCCAAATAATAGAAGGCATATTCTGAATGATGTCACCGCCACTATCATCCTTTGTTTGGGGTTTACTGTATCCCTGGAAGTAGAATTTATCCCTCAAATCGAGTGAACTAGTTAGCTTAAAGCACACTATAGTGCTAATCTTTAGAGTCTGTTGAACCTTAAGACAAAATGTTGAAAGGAATAAATTATTTTCCTATAAAATTCTCCTAAAGTTTTTATTTCACATTATTTTCACAAATTGAAAACTCTACTATTTAAGTTTCTTGAAATATTTGATAAATTGTTATCATAAATTGTTGAAATATGATCACAGTTACTTCATAAAAGAATTTTGATGGACACATAATATGTTACAGATTTACTTATAATGGATAGTTATAAATAACATGGTGGAGTTCGGGAATCTAATATATAAAGTCATCTTATTCTGTCAAAATGATCTTATTCTTGTGATGGAAAAAACTAAATATCCAATAAATCCTTCTAAAAAAACATATTCATGTCTATACGTAGGAATAACCTCAAAGAGTGAAAATTTTAAGGCATGTTATTAAGTGTAAAATATGGCTTTTGTGAGAGAAAAATAGCTTAGAAAATAGAAAGGGTTGGTCTTGTATGTTCAAAATATATTTGAATGAGCAATAGGATAATCCTGTTGATACATATATACACTACATGTTGTAAGCTTTAGGTAGTTATGGGTTGATTTTGTTTCCTTCATTCCCAAATTTTATAGATGAAAGGGTAGTAAGGTTAGACGATAGGTTTATGACCTCTTTCTTTTTTAGTCTTGTTAGTTTCATGCAAGGGCTTTCTTCCTCTAATTTTTTTTTTTTAAACTTTGAGATTCTTATTTCTCTTCATTGCCACCATAGATTCCTGATGAATTCTTAGAACAAGATAAATTTATTATAGTAATAAGAGTCATCAATAGTAATAGATTACTTTTTTGAATATGAGATTAAGAATAACAACTATTTTGACTTAAACCTAATTAACAAGATCCCTTCTGTAGCATTTATGATCATTTTAGTTGTTTCAAGAAAGAGTATATTTAAGATCAAAGGTTCCTCAAAATAATCTTCCATATCAAGGATTAAAAGATTTAATAGGGAAAGTAAACTTAGCAACTTTAATAAAGGCATCTTCATTAATGTCCCCAAATGTCAAATTGATTTATCAACTAATTACAATATTATCTTAGTTAGTTTAGATTCTCCAAACTCCAATTTCTTTAACATTGTATAATGCAATAAATTGATACTAGGTATGATTATTTCGTATCTATCAACCACCAATATTACAAGGAATAATAAAATTTCCTAGATTTGTTAACTTAAATGGTAGCTTAATATGGAGGATATTAAATTATCTTTCATTTGGTGTTATCTTTGTTACTTCCTCATCAAAAGTTTATTCTCCTTCATCTTCTTCATCTATATCATTCATCAGATCCTTTCCATTCCTTAAGGTGATTGCCTTTGTATGCTTCCTACGATTATGTTTTGTATCACTAGGCAATAACCCATGAGATCTCTCAGCTACCAACATGGATAATTGAGCAACCTAGTTTTTATGTTTCAAATTGAAGCTTCCTAACCTTAAAATTGAGCTTTAATTATAGAAACAAAATTTTCCATCAACTCCTTCGAGCTTGTTTTCTTCTCACACTATCATTGTTAATTATTTAGGTGGAGGTGGCTCTAAGTTACCTAATTTCTTCATAAAAATTTAGTTTATTTATCCACTTTAAATTGTAGTTGTTACTTTAGGTGTGATTTTATGGTCATTAGAAATTCCTCATGTAGTTAAATTTCTTAACATTTTAGACATAGGATTTTTAACTTTACATTCATTGTTGCCATCTTTTCCATCACACAGTTGACTTTATAATGCTTGAGCTAGTCTTGTCATTATACTCAAGATTTTAATTTTCTTAATTAATATCACCAGATAAGCTCCTAATGCAATAACAATTTCAACATTGTGTATGACTACTTGCTTGTTGTCCTTATCTTGCCCAGTTACCATTAATAGTTATTCATGACCATCTCTTCAATAAGTTCAAGGGCAAATTATGAAGTTTTCTTATTTAATGCTGCCCCTTCCCCCAATTGTTACAGGGATCGTCAACTTTATGGTTTAGGTCAGACCATTTTAGAAATTCTAAACTTGCAACCATATAAGTTGGCCATGGTGTGGATACTTGCTCAACAAATCTTTATATCTCTCTAATAACTTGTAGAGTGCTTAATAGTCATATTATGAGTAGGTAGAGATGTCATTTCTCAACTTAATAGTCTTTTCTAATGTAAGTACTTGGTAGAAACTTCTCCTCTAGTTCCCTTATATGTTGAATTAAGTATCAAGTAGTTAATTCAACCATTGTTTTGCCCAATCCTTTAATAAGAATGGGAATACCCTTATCCTTATAACATTATTGGTTGATCCATAAAATTTAAATGTTTCAAATATCTCTAAAAATTTAGTGATACATATGTTAAGATCTTCATCTAGTAACCATGAAACTACAAAAATTGTAACATCTAGATGATGTTCAGTTTGATCTTGAAGTAGATTGCATTGATTCTTAGTCTAGGGAAACTAGATTGCATTCCATATGCAATGGCTTTGTGTACTTCGACATGGTTTTATAATTTTCTCCCATTGTATCTGGGTGAGGATCTTGGGCTTGTTAAATTGTTATGTTCTTTAAGCATTTGATGAAATATCTTCTTAATTTTTAGGTCCTCTCTAAAGAATTTGAGCATTCTACTCTTTGCCATACATTAAGTGTCACTCCTAAAATTAAAATGAATGAAGCATAAATAAAATAATTAAAATTAAATAAAGAAAACAAATAAAATAAAATAAAATAACTATAATAATATTTCTTGGTTTTTTTAAACACTAGTTTCCTCCCTACTAAAAATGCTAAAAACTTATTATCACAACATTATTACATATAACTCCAGGTAAGTTCTCCTTATCATTTTTATTAGTCCCAAATGGCAACTAAAGGGGGAAGGGTGAATTAGGCTTTTGAAAAATAAAATTACTTTTTCTAACCGAGGAATATATATATATAAGGATTGCTTAATATAAACCAATCAAAAAATTGAATAATAATTTAAATAGGATAGGGAAAAGTGAATGGAAACCGATTTATAATGTCTCAACAAACAATCTTTTGCCTACATCCACTCTAAAGAGTCTTCTTAGAATTCAATTATAATTCTTCTTTCAAGGTGAAGAATATCCTTAGTACAATCTTTCTCTGCAAAAAGGATATATATATATATTTTTAAGGTGAAGAGGAACCTCATTCTCACTTAGATCACCCTAAAGTAAAATAATATAATTCTCCAAAAAAAGGCTTTACAACTCTAATTGATAACTCTAAAGAGGCTCACTAACACAAATTTGAGCCATTGATACTCAAATGATTGAAAAACACCTTAAAAAATGGGTAAAATACACCCAAATACTTCCTAATGCTAAAACCAATGAGAAAACATCTATTTATAGTATTTTAGAACTATTCCTAGTTGTTGGAGCCAAGAAATAGTTGTTACAATGACTATATGTAGGGCATTGTCTGACTATATAGCATACTAGTCAACCAGTATGCATAAAAGGCACCAGATTCACTAGTTGGTGGGACATTGGTCAACTAGTAGGTATATTGATCGAATAATATTTTAGATTGGTCAATCAATACATAAAAAAAATGTTGCTTTAAACTCTTGATACATTAAATTTAATAACTTTATCCTATGTTGTTAGACCACTAACCTATATAAGTTGACCAATCACCCCAAAAATATTATTTTAACAACTTTAAAAGCTCAAAACTAATTTTTAAAATGCAATTGTGATTTAAAAACTTCCCAAAATGTTCTTTACAGTTTTTTTAAATGATCAAGATGCTTTTATATTAAAACCAAAAGCTTCAATGCCACTTGATAAATGGAAAGACTCACACAATAAAATGAAATAAAATGTTTATAAATGATGAGCCTTTTAAAACATCAAAGTGATTAAATGAGGTTACAATTAACATTAAAAGTTAAAGAACAACCTTGATAAGCCTTGATCTTTTGTTGTTCTTATTTTGATCTTCATTTTGATAGTTGCAAACTTCACATTCTTTTTATCATCTTCATAAGCTATCTTCTTAAGTTTTTAACTTCATTTTGTTCTTATGTTGCTTTTCATCAAAATAATAAACTCATCACTAGTAATTACGTTTTATTATCATCAAAGCATTAATTGAAACCTCATTTAGTTCAACAGTTTTGTAGCAATATAATGGTGAATGGAGCATCAATCTTATGAGAAAGCATTACATATATTTAGTAAACTTTCATATTATTACCTATTTAATTAATAAAAATTATTTTTATTAAATTTAATGTTAAAAATATAAAAAAGAAGATTACAAATACTAAAAGCATAACAAAGCAAATAACCAAGAAAGAAATCAAATATAAATCAATAAATAGATAAGAACTCCTCATAGCATTATCTTTGTATTCATGATTCAGTGGATTGAAAATGTTATATAGACTAGATTTAGGAGATTTTATAGTTATAAATTTCTCTTCATTAAGTTACAATCATATGTTTTTATGTTGACTAATCAATATATCTCTATTTTGATTAAAGAACCTAAGAATACATTAAAATATGTGAAATCTCACAAAATGTTTGACCCTAAGACCAACACATTTTTTTAGTTCCATTCATCATCTTTAAACTAACAAACATAAAAAATAATGAATAAAATAAAAATAATTCTTGATGTGATTTTGATATTCCAAATGTGCTTGATCTCCTTCTTCTTTGAAAATAGTTGTCAAGTGCATCTCTAAGGTCTTTTTCTCCCCTACTGGCTAACTCTAATTCTAAAAATTAAAATAATGAAAATGCTACTTGTTTTAAGTTTCCATGTCTTTAAATATTAATTTTTAGTAGCAAATATGATCTAGGACATGGTCACATCCCAAACTGTGTAACTTACTATTTCTCATTTGGGGGATATATAGGCTCTAATATTCCAATGTTTTACGTCGTGTCTTTTACTATTTCTTTTTCAAGATGTGGACATAGGCACTAATATACTTATATCTTATTCTATTTTCCTTACTATTTTTAACCTAGATTTCTATTAAAAAAATTATGGGCACCTACATGACTATATCTTAAGTTGTATAATTCTTTGCTTCTTTGATGCCATGTAACATAACCTCTCATCCATATATGTATATAGTTATGCCTTCAATATTGAGTTCTTAGATGAACATAGGCTAGCATAGGATCATATGTCACACCAAGTTTAATGCCTTCTCCAATTCTTTTTCTTTATGAAAAGGGCATGGGTTATAACATGCTTGTTTTTAAGACCATATCTAACTAAGAAGGTAATTTCTACTTGATTTTCCTTGTAGAATTCTTTAGTTCTTGACTAAAATCCTTCTTAAAGAAAAACATTCTCAATTAACTAAAACATAATATAAAATGATTAAATCAAGGTAATCTAGACATAAGTAAAACATTTAATAAAACATATGTATCAACTATTTTAGGAAGAAAGGAGAAGGAAGATTATGTGGTTTCACTCAACTTTTATACATAAAGATACTCATCCATATGATACATAGTTATCAAGCTTCCAATGATTATTCACCAAATGTACTTCAGCAGTTTGTATGTGTGTAAATTGAAATCTTGACCAAAGTAAGGTGGGAAGTGGTCTTTCAATTGATGGTGAAGAGGGTCATCATAGTGGATATGTGAGTGGGAAGAATGTATTAAATTGATTGTTCAAGCTTATAAGTTCAACTTCTATAAGGAATAACTAGAATGATAGCTTATGTTCCACTATCTATGGTTTGCCACGGTTAGTAGAAATATAGTCAGAGTTAAGAGGTAGGCTAGAGTATTGTTACAATATTTTAGAAATAGGAATTATAACTAGTCATATGGATAAAAAAGAATGTAAATAATGAAAAAGGTTGAGTATAAACAAGTTAAATTTTTAAAATGATATGGTTTAGTTTGAACTCAACTCGACAATTTAAAAATACCTTCACTAACAAAAGGAGGCTATTTAAATTCTATGTATAAAACATGACACTGACAAAGAGAATCGATATTTCATACTCTCAGGTGTATAAAATTTGATAGAAAACCTCCAATTATGAAAACTACATAAGCTTATCTTTTATATGATATGGTATAATAGGAAAAAATAGTTAAAAATAGAAATTTTAGAATGAAAAGGAAAAGTTGAATAGTTGGAAGTAAAACAAAATAAGTGGCCTCAAGAAAAGTAAACCTTAGAAGATAAACTTACTATAAGTAAAAAAAATAAATTAATGAAGAAATTGACGGAAATTTGAAATAGAGAATTATGGGTGTAAAGGAAAATGAACAAAATAATCAACTAGAATGTCAACTTCATAAGTAAATTAAGAAAAAATAATAAATGAAAATGATTAAGGAAATGATCTAAATTTTTTAAGAAACTAATAAGAATAAAAGAAAAGAAATCATGAACTATGGGAGTTTAGTGCTAATAAAAATAGAAGATTTATATATTTAGAATGCAAGTGGGAGGTTGGTGATGACAAGATCTAGAGACTTCAAGTTTTCAATGAATAGAAAAGTGAAGGATACAAGATCTTGAATAATTTTGGAGGCTAATTGTAACATCCCGTAACTGATGGGAAGGTTATAATAGTAAATTGGGACATGCTAGGTTGTTATATTGCATATGTGTTATGTT
>JAOTIZ010000006.1:20211342-20224939 GCA_027123425.1 Erythroxylum panamense | reverse complement strand
TTCGGGAATGTCCCGGGACTTAAAATTTTAAATTCCGCACTGTGGGCATGTGATGCCTACCCCGGGATTTTCCTACAGTTTTAACTTCTTATTAGTGGTAGTAACAAAATTTTAAACCTCCATTCTTAAGACTTATATCATTACTAACATTAGGAATATTAACTAATAATAGCCTTGACCAAGCTTTAGAAATCTCCCTCCCACCCCTCCTAACTTGTTATCCCACAGTACAACATTCAACCATTCAACCTAAACCCTTGACCCCCGGCTTACCCCCGTCGCAAACATTTGGCTGGACTATATACTAGCCACCAAAAGTTATGAAAAAGTAGTATAAATTGACCTCTTACCCTCCCAACTCGCCACTCCTCAATTCAACCCTCAAAAACTCAACCTACCCCTAGGTTTTCTACCTTTACACCAATCTCCAATCCTAGACAAGCCTAGAAACAAAATGTTTGAGAAACCAATGGATACAAGTTAGAGTTTTATCCACCAGGCTCTATTGATGGTAAAAAAATAGTCTTAAGATGTTGGAGAAACCAATGGATACAAGTTGGAGTTTTATCCCCCAAGCTCAATTGATGGTAGAAGAATAGTCTTTTCAGATATAGAAGTCTTGTAGGAAGGGACTAGGACCTAAAGTGATAACTTAGTAGGGTTCTTTATAAGGAGGAAAGAGGTTAATGGAAGTAGACTTGTTAGAGGAAAAACTTATTTTATTTAAGTTTTCACTTGAGAATGAAACTAGGGGTGTGATTGAGGCAAGGACTTAGCATATTGCAAACTAACCTATCTTTTTACTAGTATGGAAATTAGGCTTAAAGCTTAAGAATGTGAAATAAGATAATATTCCTTTGTTGGTGAATTTCACAATTTGCCCTTAGAATATTGGTCTACTAAAGGACTAAGCATGCTTGTAATTGTCAAGCATACTTGTATGGAAGAGACCACAACTAAGAGGAAAAGAATATGTTATATTAAGATGTATATGAGTATAGAGTTGGAGAAAAAATTACCCGAGACTATCCTAATCCTAAGATTAGGGGAAAATGAAATAATATTTAAAGAAAATTTTTGATATCCTACTAATGGAAACCATCTTTGAGGTAGTAAGGAAAACTATAAATGATAATAGGGAGGAATTTTATAAGAGGAGATTATGAAGAACTGATATAATTGCGTGATAGTTAGGAGAATAGTAAAAGAAAAAGAGATTAAGAGTTTTTAAAAGAAAATAGCAAGGAATAAGAAGGTAAGGAGGGAGGGGCATGTACAAAAGGAAAAGAGTTAAGGCTTACCAGATCAATAGAGATTATAAGAGACCATGTAAAAAGATGAGGCTATCCTTAACAATAAAGTGAAGGGAAGCCAAGACCAACAAGTCAGTGCAAGGGGACAATCATATACAAGATAAGCAAGTGGATATGTAAACAAAAGGTTGAGCTAGGCTGATAATAAAGAGGGTCTTATCTATGACAATTGAGAGAAGTAAGGGAGGAAAAAGATGTATAAGGAATCTTCAAATAAAAGCCCCTTTGTATGTTAATATTAAATTGGAATCTAAGGAACGTAAACTGCCCAAGAAAACAACTTTTGTTAGCATATTTGATATCTGAAATTAAATTAGTAATAATATGTTGTTTAGATACAAGGCGAAGCAAATAGAATATATTTAAGCTTGGATGTTAAGGAAGTTAGTGATCTTTAATATCAAACTGCCAATATCATCATTATAGAAGAATAATTGTAGCCTTTGATGTTCATAGGTTAAACTTTATTGAGGAAGCTTCAAGTGATTAGATGGTTCATATAGCTATGTAGTTTATTCAGGAAAATTGTAAGTAATGGTCTATTATGTCTATAATTCAAACTTTAATTTCCAAAAGAAACTATTATAGAACATAATTGCAAGAATATAACTAAGAACATCTGAACCTTGGGTTATACTAAGTGATTTCAATTCCACTATTTAGAGGTAAGATCTGAAGGAAATATTAATGGTAGAAACTATTATAATGACCTAAGGGAATCTATAGAGCAAATGAGAGTCATAAAATTGACATATAAAGGGAGATTTTTCACATAAAGCAATGATCAAAGCTCTAGATGGTTAATAGGAAAGAAACTAGATGGAGCTTTGTTTAATGATCACTAGATGTTGAAATTCCTAGAAAGTAAAGCTCAATTTATGAAGCCAAGGTTCTCAAATCATTAACCAATTATGGTGTGAAATATCTTCCATAGTTATAAGAAATTGATACCTTTTAGATTCAACAGTTATAATACTAGGCTAGAAGGATTTACTAGTTGTTTTTGTCATATTGTTCATTCTTTCTCTGTATTCATATTGCATGTATCTTTGTCAATTTCTTTCTAGATTTTGATTACATTTTGCTTAACATATGAGTCCATTCTACAACTACTTGGACCATATGGCCTACTTGACAAGCTTAAACTATGGTTGAGACAATGCATAACCATCACTTCTTTTAATGTGCTAGTCAATGGAGAACTTATAAGAATCTTTAAAGGGAACAAAGGATTAAGTTAGGGAGACATAATTTCCCTTATATCATCATCCTATACATGGAAGCCTTGTTTAGATTGACAAAACACAAAATAGCTATAGAACCAGGTTCCAAATTCCATAACAGATGTAAGAAGATTGGCTTGGTTAATCTATTTTTTATAGATGATTTGATATTATATACAAAAGCATAGTATAATTTTTTAAGACTTCTAATGAATTCCTTTCAATAATTTAAAAAGTTATTAAGGTATAGGCAAATCATAGAAAGATTTTAAAAGGTTAAGCCATGGAAGCTAAGCTAGCAAAAATAATAGAAGTTAAAGCTCAAAACCTTTGTGTTATGTGCCTTGGACTTCAATTGGCTTCAAAGAGATATAAGTTTAAAGAATGTCTCATATTAGTAGATAATGTCTATTCTAAATTCCCTACACATTTATTAGGCTTCTCATTTTTTATCAAAGAGTTTAATCAAATCTTTATAAAGGATAATGAGGGAATTCCTATGGAGGGGTACAAGAAATGAAAATTATCTTACAAAGGTGAAATGGAATGAGGTAACTAAACTAATACAAGAGGGAGGATTGGGGATAATTTCTATAAGCTTGAGCAATAAAATATTAATAGGGAAAAAGCTACGTAGATTGGTAGAGAACAAAGAGTCATTATGGAAAAAGTGGATCAAAACTTACTTCTTAGAAGAAATAGTCATAAGGGAAATCAAACCAAAGCCCTTGCGCTCCTTCTTTATGTGTTAAACTATTGAAATTAAGAAAAACCTTGGTAGCCTATATCAAATTTAATATTGGAAAAGGGAAAGAGAATCACTATTCTATGATAATTAGAGCAACATTGGTCCTTTAATAGATGGATAAATAATGACCAGTGGAGCAATGCCCATTCATCATTGATCCCACCTTATTTAGCAATAGTCCTTATATAGGGAGAAAAGATATTAACATCCGGTTAAGGAACTAGAGAGCACAATTCAATAACATATCCTACAAGGAGATCCTAGGCCCAAGATCAATCATAGGATGGAACAAGTTCTTGGTTCCTAAGTTATCCTTTACCTTAAGGATAGCAATATTGAAAAGACTGCCAGCAATGGACATATTAAGTTACCTTAACATATTTGGATAGTGCTTGTTATACAATTAAGACTACGAAATTCATGAGCATTTATTTTTAGAGGCCCCTATTCCTTGAATATATGGAAAGAATACTGACATTATGCCATTTACAAAATTCCAATCTCATATATATGAAATTAATTGAATGGTTACAATGAAGAGGAAAGCATACAATATATATCATAAGTATTGGATGCTACATATATGTTTTATGGAACTAGAGAAATAAAAGATGTTTTTAAGGGATGGAAACCAATAAGGAGGAGCTATAACTAAATATCATATAATCCATTTGAATGCAATTGGTGGTAAGGGAAATTACTAAAAAAATATAGTTAGGAAATCATGTGGCTCAGCCTTGTATCTTCTTCATTCTTTACTTTTCTAATTTCTAACACTCATAAACACATCAAACATCTCTTGGAACATAAAATTAAGATCCAATTCTTTCTCTAAACCAAGCAAACACTTAGAATACATAAAACACTAACAATAACACATTTCTAAACCTATACATATGATAATCATCTAAGAAACACTTAAAAGAACACTTAAAAAACATCTAGCAAAATATAGTATAATCTACACCTATCACATATAATTAAAAAAACTTTAGGATTATCAAATAATTAAACCATATATTCATTAAAGATCTTCAATTAAAGTTCTCCACCCATGGTGTCACTCATTCAAAATTATTCTTTTCTTTTACTTTATAGGCTTGGTGTTAGGTCTCATATTCAATTTTTTGGTTATTACGTGAAAATTAATTCCTTTCATATTAAAAGGCAACAAAATAAAAACTTATTATTTTGTTAATTTGGTGTGTTTCTTTTCTTCCATATTAGCTCCTATTCGTAGTATCATGTTATGGTTCACATCCTCAACTTAAACTTCTCAAGTTTCTTTTACCCATTTTACTCTGTTTTCATTCTATGTAAGCTTAGGATCCATTTCTTTGATGTTTATCTATTACAGTGGATTCTTCTTCTTTTTTTAGTGAAATCATGTAGCACTATCTTTAAATTTAATATACCATGAGAGGACTCATATGCCTACATTGATAACTTTATAAGTAGTAGATATAGGGATAAAATGACTTTTGTTTGTTCAATATAGATCTATAAAAAAATACATTATAGGTAGTAAGTTTGCATATGAAATGAAACTTTATCATTTATGTTTAGGGTATTGTCCAATTATAACTAGAAGAATTATTTTCCATTTAATAAAGATCTGGTGTCCTTTAAATCCAATCAAAGGGAAAGAACCTAATGTAGCCATCGCGACACTAGTCCCACACTTTAAAGGTCTCATAGGAAGAATATCAAAAGAGTTGCCTTGTCCACTAGGATTTTTGTCACTTTAAAATTTGTAGTATTTTCTTTCATCACCATCATACCTTTTTGAGGGTCATATTAGCTTAGCACTTTCTCTTTGTCAAATATAATTTTCCTTCATGTTTATTGTCTTTTGATATCAATGTTTATTATAGTATTTACTTTATTATTTTATACATACATCTTTAGTTGCGAATTGTTTTAAATATCTTCTCTACCAATAATAATATTAATGATTCATATGGGTCTTCCTTCTCATCTTTTCTAGTATAGAGCCCTTAACTTTTGCCAAAGAATTGTCTAGTTTTTCTCTCCTGAGGGATGTTTATATAGGTAGACATCTCCATGCCTTTCAATAAATTACTCTAAATGTCCCCATTGCAATATCTGACTGATGATTTGTCAAAGGTTTCTATACTTTTTGGTTTCATGGCCATAATCTCGGTAAATTTTATTTGGATTTCATTCATAATGACATTGTTTGAGGGGTTTTCTAGGTATCGCTCCCTAATTAAGTTTAAAACTTGGTTGATGCATGCATTTAGCATAGGCTATTTTAATTATATTCTTCCTCACTATTTACTATCTTCCCTTAGATGTTCAATAACTAACTTTCTCTTGGTAGACCTAGTGATCAATTTCTCTTAATTCTATAATGAAAATGTTATTTGTAGCTATCGTGTTGCTTATGCTTTATATGTGGCTTTACTTCCTTTAGGTCAATGTACCTTCTAGCCCTTTACTGAACCTCCTCATAGGTATATGTCCTATCTATTTTCTAGGATTTATAAGGGTTTATATCTTTTTAATCCTTTCTCAAATGCAATAGTTGTAAATGGATAGAAGATAGGTATTTAGGTGACTTTAAGGTTGAACCATCTCGTGTAATCTCAAAGGGTCTTACCTAATTTTTTATTATCATAATGAAAGTTACTAAGTGGAAGGTTTGGATCGATTATTGAAGAGAAAAAAAAGAGTCTTAAACTAGTTTTTTAGTTGTCTAAAGTCTTGTATTGAGCTCATAGAGAGTGTTTAATACCAATCTTTGGCTAAGCATATCAAATTAGATAAGAAAGTGTAACAATTATTACATCTAATGTCCCATGGTGTTATGGCATGAGTTTACCATGCCATTATAGGACTCTAATGGTGTTTACTTGAATTTTTATTATAGAGTTTCAAGCAATATCGTTCTAGTAAAAATGGGCTTTCAAAATAAAAACAGATGGTCTTTTAGTTTTACTCTTCTGATACAGTAGGCTATTTAGGTCTACGATGTTTTAATATGGGTAGGCCTAGGACATTCTTTTGATTTGCATTCCTTTGCAAAGTACGGGTTTACTATTGCCTTATTTAGTATCAGTCTCATCTATTAGTTGTTATAGGGTGATTCAGACGTAACCTCGTGGATATCTGCGAGTGTAGGCCTGGATTAGAGAATCCAATTATAGCTAATACTTTTTGGTGTAAGCTCCCTATTATTGCTAAAAAAAACTTGTATATTCAAAGTATGAAGAAAATTTTAAAGGAGGAGCTGGTGGGAATGAGGGCAACTACAAAGAAGGGAGAAATGGGGTCTAAGGGAGGTTGCATGAGGATGCGGGATTGTAGGTTCCATTTTTTTTAAGATAAAAAAGAAGATGTAGTTTTGTGATTCCTAATTATACGCTTACCAAGATCAACTAATCATAATCCCATAATGAACACCAAATGGCATGTATAAATTTTTAAATACCTAAATTCTTAGAAAACGGTGCAAATTACTTCCTAACATTGTGTAAAAGGTCTAAGATAGCCCTTGACATTATTTTTGGTACTACTTTTGACTTTAACATTTATAAAATAGTACTATTTTCATCCTAAAATCTAACTCCGTTAGGCTTTTATTGGTTGCTCATTATTGGGCTGTTAAATAAGTTGATATGGCATGCCAGTTAGATAACTTAGACTATCTAGATGTTGACATAGATTTTTTAATTTAAAATTTATTAAAACAATTAAAATAATATTTTATAATTAATTAAAAATCAATTTAACCCTAAACTTAACCCATCCTCCCAATATCAATTTTTTATTTTGTGTGTTGCAAAGAAAGATGGACCAATGGAGCTATATGAGACAATAGGGTAAAAGAAGGATCGAGATTGAGAGTGGCACAAAGACAAATTTTCCTTATGACAAACAAGTATTTCATTGACACAAATGTATTTTACCGGCAACTAATTTGTCTCACATAGCTTCTCAACCTTTCATTATCTATGTTAATTCTAAATCATTCGACAATCTCTTAAACATTTTGGGACACTTCCCCAAACTCCTTTTTGATTCATCTACTGGATACCAAATATAATTAATGCCTATTTCCTTTCTTCAAGCATTGAACCAATAACTCTAGGCACATAATTTATCAATAATTTACATAAGAAACAATATAAACTCCTTCTTAGTAAACATATTCCTTTTAAAACACCTATATCATATCTCATTCTTCCCTTTATAACTCTCTTTTCGCTTGTGCAGCACTTATAGTTATTCTTCTCCAAAATCATAATTGCCTTTAATAATCCAAGACCAACACCCTCAACTGATTCAACACTTCAAAAAGTGACCTAGTGTCATTTATTAACTTCAACCATCTTATTATGACAATCCTTAGAATCCTTAAGGTTGGAAACTTGTGAAGAAGGGTACTTAATATTAACAACATAATCATTTCATGCCTAACCTTGAGTCAATTCATTAGAAATCCTCAATTTTGATGAACCTTAATTCTTATTATCAAAACTATCATAATTCATGCTCTTTTTTCCTAGTCATCTTCGGCAGCTCCACTGGCCTATCTTCCTCTGCCACACACAAAATACAAACCGTTATTAAGATAATATGTTATGTTTTAAGGTTACACTGATTTTTAATTAATTATAGTATTGATGAGTCTCCTAATTCTTCTGCATCACAATCAAAATAAATTCAATGTCTTAATAATTTAAATAATTATACATTGAGATAATATCTTTGAATAAGTTTTAAATTAAAAGTTCACGACAACATCTAGATAATCTAAGTTATCCAACTGGCATGTCACATTAGTTAATTTGACAGTCTAATAGTGGAAAACTAATAAAAAACTAAGAGATTGATTTTAGGATGCAAATAATACTATTTTATAAATGTTAAGGTAAAAAGTAGTACCAAAAATAATGACAAAGACTAACTTACACCTTTTGCTAAACATTAGGGAACAATTTGCATCCTTTGTCCTAAATTCTTTTGGCCTTAAGTATAAGCTCAAATATATGACACTAGGGTTATCGGTTTTTTTTTCAAGGACTTATCTCAAAAGACTTACAAAATCAAGTGTAGAATGTTTTTCAATTTTTGGTCTCGTATGATCAAGATGGTGAATATTAACAGGAGAAAATGCAATATTTTAGTAAGAGATTCACTCTTGAGAGCAAGAATCACTTTTGTGATAAGTATAAAATTGTAACACTCTCATAATATGTTTGAAGCTTCTTAGCATATTGGACTTTTTGTTGGATTTGCCTTCAAACATATATCAGTTGACACTTATAAATGTCGTTTATCATTTCTTAAGAATAACCTATAAAAGAAACCACAATACAAGTTTCACAGGATTCCTAGAGAAATAAATCAAATAAAAATAAATAACATTAACTCATATTCAACGTGAACGCCAAATCCAAATGTTGACTCGTTTTTAAAGTTAAATAATTTTTATCATAAATATTTTAAATAATTAATTTATTATTATAGGGTAACATATGCTTCTGAACTTATTGATGTGTGTAAAGAAATGGTGAAAACAGGTAGGAAAAAATGTTTCCACGTTCCAGAGTTTCCTCCAGCTTTTCCGCAAAGGCATTCCTTGAAAGTTCCTATCAAAGTGAGTAGATGTCAATTGGATATCTTTGATATATTTCCTTATTCCCATTTTCACAGTGATTCACTTGAAAAAAGAAAAAGCTTTCTTCCTTTGAACAAATTAATCAGAATGCACACACATGCTTGTTTGAGTTCTTATTCTTTAACACAAAAGGGGTTCGAGAGGGGATCATTTGGCTGGGTGCAACAGAGGGAAAGACTGACAAGTTCCTGCATGCATCTAGAATTTGTCAAATATCGTCTTCTTCAAGAGAAATGAAAGGCTTCTTAAAATTTCGCTCTTGGTTTATGATACAAAGGGAGGCGCTGATGCAGCTATAATTGAGCGCTGCTGCATGTATGCCTAGATGATGAAGTTTGTACATCGCTATGACAAGTTAACCTTAAGAGAGCTAAAATAAGGAAGCTTAATCAATAATGGTAGATATAAATATATATATCTCCTTCAAAAACGCAGGAAAAGTATAACCAAGTTTCTTCATCTGCGAGTTGTTTGACACTCCATGAACCTGTGATACTTTCCACGTTTAACTTCTCATAAAATTGAAGATATTGTACATTACCATGTTACATCTTGAAGGTGCACGGCATTTGAGGTTCAGGGAATGTGAGTTTGTTGCCTTCGCAGATGATGTTCATTACTGACAAAAGAAATCAAATGCAGTACTTGGAGAAGAATATGCCTTTGATAGTATTTTGGAGGCTACAATCATGTTGGCGGCTTCAGTATAATGGATGCCGTCCCAACTTATGTATTTAGATCCTTCACTGCAGACCTGGTGGCCAGGTTCACCGCATGTTATATTTATATTGTAATTGTAAGGACGTCCTCCATATCCGCAGCATGCCATGAGTGGATTTGAGAAACCTGCATCCGCCAGTGATTTGATTGAGGCAATCAATTCATCCAAACTTGATTAGTCTTTTCCAAACGAATACAGAAAACCAAGACAGAAGGTTTTCATCAAGACAACATAGTCGTCATTACTAATCTCACTTTCTGCATCCAAATATGTGAAATTGTATAATGCATTGCCTAAAAACCGATTACACAATTAACCAATTATAGAATGGAGAATATCACAGAGGAAATTTTCATCTTAAGCTCGTTAATTGGCCAGGAAACAATTGAACCCTAAGATAACAAGGCCGCTGCTTTCAGGAATCTGTGTGCCCCATGTCAGATCGTCAAGTGATCAATATCAGAGTAAAAGAAAATTTAAAAGCATATTTCTTGAAAGGAACAGAATGAGAAGAGGTTACCATGTTTCAATAAAAAGCTTTCCATCTTACCATATTTAGAAGAGTTGGCAATGATATCATACTTTATGGAAAATATATCCACATAGACTATAATTGCATCTGTCAATTGCGACCTCAGCCGTTGGCATGTGAGAAGTAGCCCTGCATTGAACAATCTTGAACCATCATTGTAACTTGAAATACAACCATATGGATCCAAATCCTTTTTCTCAACTACAGCAAGCTTTTGAGGAAGACAACCTAATGGTCCGGTGTTATGTATCCAAAATCTCCTGCCACCTTGAGCGTATAAAGTCTATCCAACATTAACAATAAATCATCTCAGTCAAGGAACTTGATAAGCATCCCAATATTATACAATCAGAACAAAAGAGTAAAACAGTGATCACTGC
This sequence comes from Erythroxylum panamense, assembly GCA_027123425.1. NCBI lineage: Eukaryota > Viridiplantae > Streptophyta > Magnoliopsida > Malpighiales > Erythroxylaceae > Erythroxylum > Erythroxylum panamense. Next base: position 20,214,375 of record JAOTIZ010000006.1, on the reverse strand, counting down.
TTTAATGGAATTATAAACTAACCCTTACACCATTCTCAATTTCTCGTATCACAGTTTGTACCCTTCTGTTTAATTGAGCATAAGATAGGTTTTTGGTCAATGCAGTGGCAAGGTCATTTTGTCCAATGTCAATCATGTAAAGTGCATTCCTGAACCCTTCATCATTGATCATATTATAGAAACCTAAAAATAATAAAATTTGATAATCAGTTTCTTTTTCCTAGCTCCTGAGTTGTAGGAGTACTTCATCAGTTTGAAGGTGGAAACTTAGAAGTGTCATAGGTAAACAATTGCAACAAAAGAAACAGTTCTTATGTTGCTACGTACAAGGCCAATGACGTTGATTCCCTATATCTTTAAATTATAGTATCATGGTGAACACTTGTAGCTTTAAATATAAACACTATCAGGCAAAAGCATAACTTCCTCTGTTTCTTTTATTCTTTGGCCTTTTAAGTAAGGGTAAATAAGCCAAGGTAAGGGGGAGGAGTAACTAAGCTAACCCTACTCCAAGCAGAACACTAATCTAGAACAATATTACACTTGCAGGAATGGCAAACAGTTATGCTGATTCAGAAAACGCTAATTATCTGCAAATGAGGTTCACACGTACTAAAATGTAACTACTCCTTGGTCAAGAAGATGTACTGATAACAAATGAAATAGTTTTTGAGTCCGAATTTCAAGGTTTTCTTGTTTGTCTCTCTCAGGTAACCGATATATGTCTACAGTTTCACAAAAGCACACGTTCCCACGCACCTTTCGGAAGTCTACAGCAATTGCTATGTGCATTTCATTATTAGTGATCACAACCTTGAACCAGAAGCGGTAAAAGGGATTAATTACGATTAAAGAATATAAATTACCCATCTCAGAGAAAACGATACATTACCTGCCGAGACAAGTTCAAGGGTACGAGCCTTGAAATGAGCGAACTGCATTACTTGGATGTTTAATGAAAAGGGAACAAACTTTGGAAGGGTAGAGGATCCAACTATTGCAAAGTTTGCACCATTTATGAAATTGGACCTCGCCAATGAGTCTAGGTATGGGGTTAGAAGATTAGTCTTTAAGCTGTGGCCTGCATAAATATACATGGATGTCATCTTAGAAACTTCACAACTTATTTGCATCATATAATAAAGTTCCCCACTTTCTGACAGGAAACAAGAAAATAAAGACAAAGTTCCCAACTTTGGATCCCATGAGTCAATAAAATGTCAACTTGCCAGAATAGTGAAATAGGTACTTGTTCAGAAACAAAGAGAGCCGCAAAGCTGTCTCTGTGGCATAAGGCAATAAACAACATTATAAGATACTAATGATGCTGCATTTTGTAAAATTGGAAAACTTTTAACGGGCAACCGACAACATTAACCATGGTCGGTTAAATTGAGCTGTATCGGATTGAGTATATGGAGCCACCTGAGTCAATGATCAAACATCACAACTCCACAAAACCAATGAAATTTATCGAATCGTTTGGATACGCACGCTTGACCAGAAACCAAAGGAGCAAAAACCAAAATGAAAAAGAAGACAGTGAGCGGTAGAGGCCAGCGGGCTGCTTACAGAGGAAGTCGATTACGAGCCGTCCATCGGACAACCTCCCAGTTGATCTGCCAAAGAAAATGCGGCCATTGGGCAGATTGACAGGAAATCCAAGCCCTGCGACGAGGCCGCCGGTGTCAGAGTTAGAGTCACCAAAGACGAAAATGGTTGGTGGATGTTTACACTGCGAAGCTACTGAGGTGAAAAGCAATGGAACTACAATAACAACAATAAGAGCAACACGGAAAGCAAAAGCAGGAGAGCGAAAGGCCATTGAGAAGTAGAGGAACGGAGGACAGTAACAAAAGCCAACAGAGCAGCAAGCAAGTGAAGTGAGAAAAGAGATGGAACTCAATGTAGATCTCAATTTAATGGAACTCTGTCTAGTGTCTACAATTGTTTAAACGTTGCTACAAAATAATACAAGTTGTTATCGGGGTAGATGATTTCCGATTTTTTAAAAAAGAGACCACAGTCGTATTATTCACTCTCACATATGTCTAAATTCTATCCCTGTCACGGTCAGCTGTGTACGGGGAGATTCTTTAGATGAACACATAATATTATTATGGGACTACCACACTCTCAGGACATTGATTAAGGAATACTCTTAGCACAGCTTGCTCCGAGAAAAGCTGATCTTGATAAGGTGTAAAGTAATAGTAGATTATGATCTATATCAGATATATATATATGAATGTACTTTCAATTTTTATATATTTATTTTTTATAACTTATATCATTATTATTATGTCACATATGTATGTGAGTTTATTAAAAATAGCATATTTATAATATAGAAGTAAAGCTGAGTATTATTAGACCCCTCAAATTCTGTTTCATTGCGAAATTTCGAAATATGATTATGATAATTACTAACATAGTAGAAATATATTGTTTTTAACGTACTTATGAGCTCCAAAGTGTCAGGTGGAATACATATAGTATTATAATTGTCACGTGGCATACATATGGTATTATGAGATCCATCCATCTTAATAAAATTTTAAATAGTTTTACCTTAATTGCTTCACATTCTTCATCTTCCCCCTTATCCTGATTTTCTTTCTAAATAATCAATCTCTGTTTGACTAGTTTCCATCTATATTCTTAAGAAAATAGTGAATCCAAGAACAACCATGGTTATTATTTACGTGATTTTGAATATAAAAATGAAAAAGTTATGTTCAATCATTCTTGGTTCAGCCTGATTCTGGCGGAACTGCATGTTGTCGTTTGGATCCATGGAGTTGGCTGCTTCCGACGAGAGTTTCGGCTTGAAGGTTCCTGCAAAACAAGGAAGGCACGTCGAGGGTTGTTTCTCGATTAGCCCCTCCGACGCTTAAGTTAGTCTTTTGATGAAGGTAGGATCACTGTGAGTAGTAAAAACTAGGGTTATGATCACGTATCTCTTTCGTGATAAAATCATACCTTATATATGGGATGGACGCTAGGTTTAAGTCTTTACGTAGACTTCTACTT
>JAOTIZ010000006.1:20137768-20149707 GCA_027123425.1 Erythroxylum panamense | reverse complement strand
CTAATTAATGTCAAGTTAATTATGCTAACTTAACTTACTCAATTAAGCTAATCATGCTTAATTTTAAAAAAAAAATTTGGGGCTAACACCGATTGAGGTGGTTCTTGTTTCTAATTGAACTAGAGACTAAGAGCTACCATTATGAAGAAGTCCATTGTGATTTTTTGATTTTGTGATTTCATTGTGTGGGCTCGCCTTTGTGGCTTGAGATGGCATGCGAATGAGAGTGCTTTGAAGAGGGTTAAAAGAGCTTGGAAGTCCGCTTATGTTTTCGTCTACGGTTCGATAGTTGGGCTTTGGTAACGGGGCCCAACACTTTTTCTCTTTTCTCTTTTTCTTTTCTTCTTTTTATATTTTATATTTTTATATAATTGAAGAAACAACAAACAAAATAGAAACTAGATATAATGCGATCGAAGAGTAGAAGTATAACTCAATTCATCTCAGAAAGAAAAAATTTGTACCAAAAATCCTAAACTAGCGCATCACTTAATACTTAACTAAGCTTATGAATAGGTAGGCTAATGAGGTTTCGAGTTTTGAAATATGAGGTGTTTTTAAGAAATAAAAGGGTTAAGGCTTAACAGGGCGAACAAGGGATAATAACAAGGGTAAATCATTTAAGTCAAGGGTTATCACAAAAAAGGCCTTAATCATTTTATTAATCATATATCCGGTAGACTCAAACCGATTCAAAGCAAGTTCTAAAGGTAGTAACCTAAAGGGGTATCACACACTCAAAGAAATAAGATGACTATAGATGGAGTCATATAAGCTTAATCCTCACACTGGCTCAAATGAAAATTCATTATGCATCTCTACACTACCTCATTACTTAAGTGTCACAATTTGAGTAAGTTTATGAAACCAACTTCTTTTCATCACTCAACATGATTTACTCTCTACTCAAGTAGCCTAATCCAAGTTCAAGCAAGCATTCAATCTTATTCCAACTAGCAAGATAGAATCTTATTGAAAAACACATAAAAAATGATTCAAGTGTGGTTCCATTGCTTAGCACAACACAACATCAAACAACAAACTAATATGCCTAAAACATATATCCTAAACAGTAAATAAAATAAATGTAAATGATGCAATTGACAAAGCAAATGTCACCTCCCCATACTTAGATAGCATATTGTCCTCAATGTGACAAGGTAACCATAAAATGAAATCAAAACATCAAACACAACACAACCAAGCACATAAATAACACAACTAATAATTCAAAATCGAAGTATCTTGGAGGTAGTAATTCTCTATCTTTAAAGTCCCAAAATTGCATACCTTTGTCTTCCAAAAACATGGGAATGGGGCACGAAGATTTACCACTATATTGATTTTACCTTCACTGGAGACTTGTTGACGCAATTGGTTGATGGGTTTCCAAGAGACAAGCTTATTTGGAGACATTGAAGAAGAAAAATCAAAGTCTGGGAGAAAAATGAAAGACTTTCAAAGCTAAGGTTAATGAGAGAGTTGGATGCAGAGAGAGAAAGTGACGGAAAGTGAAGAAAGAAGAAGAAAAGAGGGTTTTAAAAAAGTTTTTATCAAAGTATCCCACTATTGTGGAAATCATAGTGATTTCCACGATCATGGGTTAAGACTACAGAAAGTTTTTGGATAGCCTTCTCATGATCATAGAAAATAGGTCCATTTCCACGATCATAGGTTAAGGCTCCAAAAAGTTTATGGAAAGCCTTCACATGTTCGTGGGAATCAAGCCAATTCCCATGATCATGGATTATCCAATTTTTTCCAACTTCTTATTCTTCTTATAAGCTTGATATGCATTCCCAACATTCAATCAACCTACCAACATATCAAAATCAACTATCCAATAAGAAATTTGAAAAGAACACAAACTCAAACAAAATTCAAACTAAACATAATCAAAACCAAACAAATCAAACTTACAAGTACATAAAATCAAGAAAAAAGAAAGGTAAACATGCTAAGTTAAATCCATTAGCTTGACCAATTCATATGGTTCCATGAAGAAGTGGAAGAAAGGAAAGAGATGACTTCCCTTTCTTATGAATATGACCCTCCATAGTATGGCTTGCATCTATGCCCATTGGCCTTGAATGCTTTACCCCTGTCAGTTTCTAACTCCAAAGCTCTATAGGGAAATGCCTGAATAACCCTGAAGGGTGCACTCCTACTTGAACAATCTGGCGACATCAGAATGGGTGCTGATATAAGTGCCTTCTTTAACCTGTTAGAAGCGTATAAACAAGCATCATTAAAAATAAAAGGCACATCTTTGACTAATAAATGAGTTAAGGGTCTAGCAGTAAGAGAAATATCCTTGATGAACCATCTGTAGATCCCTCCATGACCAAGGAAGGATCGGATGCCTTTGATGTTGGTGGGAGGTGGTAATTTTTCAATTGCTTCGGTCTTAGCTCGATCCACCTCAATCCCCTTACGTAAGATCTTATGGCCCAATACAATTTCCTCATAGAACATGAGGTGACACTTTTCCTAGTTCAAAACTAGATGAGACTCCTCACATCTTTGAAGCACTCTATCTAAATTAAACAAATAATGATCAAAAGAATCTCCAAAGACAGAGAAATCATCCATAAATACCTCTATAAAGTTCTCATTCATGTCTGGAAATATGACCATTATTCACATTTGGAATGTGGTAGGTGCATTGCATAAACAGAATGGCATCCTCCGATAAGCAAAAGTCCCATAAGGATAAGTGAAAGTGGTCTTCTCCTGATCCTGTGGGTATATAACCACCTAATTATACCTTGAGTATCTATCAAGAAAACAATAAAATGTACGGCCAACTACCCTCTCAATCATTTGGTCCACAAAAGGTAAAGGAAAGTCATCTTTCTTGGTGGCCAAATTGAGCTTTTGGTAATCAAAGCATCCTCACCAACCTATGATGGTCCTAGTGGAAATCTTTTCACCTTTTCATTTTCCATCACTATCATGCCTCCCTTCTAATGGTGTAGGTGTATTTGTTCTCTCCAACTTCTCTAACTCAACTTCTTTACATAAATCCTCTTCTCTCACACTCTCATCCTTGTGCACTTCAATAACTTCCTCTTCAACCTCCTTCACACATTCATCCATAACATCAATCTTTATACATACATTACCATCTATCGGTTTCTTCAAAGATTTAGAAATATTAAACTCAACTTGCTCATCATCATTCCTTAAAACAAGTTTTCCCTCATGCACATTAACTAATGCCCTACCAGTATTCATAACGGGCCTACCCAAAATCAATGGAAAATTTTTTATCATCTTCAAATTCCAATACCACAAAATCAACAGGAATAATAAATTTATCTACTTTTACCAACATATCTTCTACAACTCCATATGGCCTTTTGATGGATTGATCCACAAGTTAAATCAGCATGGATGTTAGCTTGACCCTCTTAGTCCCAATTTCCTTAAAACAAAAAAGGCATAAAGTGAATGCTAACACCTAAATCACAAAAGTTAGAAAATTCAAAATCATGAACAACAGGAATCATAAAACTCCCTGGATTTTGTAATTTTCAAGGCACCGTGCTTGAGATAATGGAACTACAATTCTTTGTCAAAGTAATCGTTTGATTGCCCTTCCAAGTACATTTGTGTGTCAGCATGTCCTTTAGAAACTTTGGATACTTAGGCCTGCACTCCAAAGCTTCCCCTAATGACAAGTTGATCTGAAGCCTTTTTAGTTTCTCTAGAAACTTGGAAAACTGAGTGTCCACCTGATGTTGCCTCACCCTTTGTGGATATGAAAGTTTAGGCTTAGATGGTGGTGGTGGCACATACAACTTGTCTTCTTCTTTCTCTTCTTGAATCTCCTTACCTTTTCCCTTTTCTTGGCTATCCTTTTCCACACTTGGTTCCTCCATCTACTTGCCACTTTGAAGTGCGATAGCCTTCAATTGTCTCCTTGGGTTAGCCTTGGTATTGCTTGGTAAGCTATCTACACTTCTAGAAGACATAACATTAGCAAGTTGACCTACCTATACCTCTAATTATGGATGGATTAGGCATGGTTCTTCACTATTTGATGAAACTTTGCCTCCATCCTCTTTTGACTTTCTTTATGGCTCGAAAATATTCTCTTTTGGTTCTCTTCTTGATTTGCCATTTTGGACCCCAAAACATCCATCAACTTGTCCATTTTGTTCTCCAAAGATCCAAGTCGGTCTTGCTAAAATCCTAGAGGTCCTTGCGGACTTGCTTGGCCACTTGCATTTTTATTATTATAAAATAAATTTGGGTGATTTTTCTACCACGGATTATAAGAATTCGAGTACAGATTGTTACCTCACTGTGGTTGGCCCAAGTAACTTACCTATTCAGTGCTACTAGCTCCCAAACAAAGCATTCTATTGTGTAATGGTTGTCCTGTCAACATAACTCACACTATGATTGTATAGCTTTGGTTGTAGATGAAGATGCTCCTTGCATGTTGCTCAATTGCTTTGTCAGGGATGTGATTTATGCCTACAAAGCATAACGAAGTCAATTAGGATCATAAAATTTTGCTCCTTCTGTCCCTATTTACTCTTGTCGCTTGACCATATATAACTGTTGCTCACCAACTCTTTCAAAAGGTCATGCACTGCATCAATAGTTTTCCCTATCAAAGATCTTCCCACAGCTACATCTATAGTCCCTCTTGTGCTTTGATTTACACCATTGTAAAATGTTTGCATGAGGAATTCCTTTAGAAGGTTGTGGTGGGGATAACTTCTCAGTAGTTCTTTAAACCTCTACCAAGCTTCATATAAAGACTCCCTATTGTTTTGTTGAGAATTTGTGATTTCCTTAATGATCCTTATTGTCTTGGGTGATGGAAAGAATTTGGTAAGAAATGCCTGGGCTAGCTGTTCCCAAGTAATAATCAGCCCTGAGCTGAATGAATTATGCCACGCCTTCGCCCGATCTCTCAATGTGAAAGAAAATGGTCGTAACCTTACAGTAACATTAGACATCCCATTAAACCAAAAAATGTCGTATATCTCCAAAAATTGGTGAGATGGGAATTAGGATCTTAATTAGACAACCTGTAGAACTGCACACTACTCTGAAGAATGTTGAGGAGTGCCAGCTTGATCTCGAAATTGTTAGCATGAATCGTTGGCTTTGCAATTCCTTGAAGATTGAATCCTAGTCTCATAAAATCCATCAATGTCCTTTCAACCCCTCCCTGATCTCCTTCTTCCAGTATATTTCTTTGTATAATGTCTTGGCGCTTCACTCTTCTTAACTATTGTTCGTGGCTTGTGATATCTACTAACTCTTTGTTACCAAATTTAGTATTCCTTCGTGTGTTCCTTATGTTCATGCACCTGCAAAGACATAAGGAAAAATATCAAAAACTCTTAAATCAAAGTAACCCAAACTAAACAAGATGATAAACAATCAATTCTTGACAACGATACTAAAAACTTGTTGAATGAAAAACACACTACTAGTCTTATGCTCAAAACTGCAAGTATACAGGTCATACTTGTAGTTGAAAGTAGATATTGATCCCACAAGGATTGTGCTTAGGCAACACTTAATTTTAGTTGTTCTTTGTTTAATAAATTGTTTTAATCGAATTTGAGAAGATAAGTAAAATAAAGACAAACTAAAAGTAATAGGGAACAACGCAACCTAAACCAAAATCGTAAACTAAGACTTAGAGAAAAGATTAAACATTAGTGCTTGTCATTATCCCTATTTTCTCCCCTTTGATTAATTGATTCAATTTATGCTTGGCCTAAGATTTGCTAAAATTCTAGCTACCCTCTCTCAAGGTGTAACGAAATGTCACTAGTTAAACTAATTATCTTACTATAACCTATGCTATAATTTGACCCATTCTCTAGAAATAATCAAATGGGTAGCTAATGTTCAAATGAATTGAAAGGTTGACTACAATTTATTTAAAATTGTCTTAAATTGCTTTATTCATATCATCTTGAGTAAGAGGAACTCAAGAATTTTCAAGAATCACAAAATGAAAGATATTACCTTTTGACATAACATATAAATGGACTAGAGAATTCTAATCACTAAGAAGGTGGATGCAAAGATCATCCCTATCATGCATTCAAAATGAAGTATCACTTTGTTAGCAAGATATACCAATTCCCACTTCCCACTTCCCACTATATGTGACCAAGATACACTAGTACTTACTTAGTATTAGATATAATAGTTTCCTATAATCTCTTAAAGCTTTCTAATATATTTCAATTCTTAATCCATTAAATAACTAACATTCAGTTGTCTTTATCCCTAAGCCACTTTATTACGAACTTCTGGTTGAATATTTTTTCTTTATAGATAAAAAAGTAAGAAATGTTTATAGTTTTCACTTCTCTTTATCATTAAGGAATTGGATATTGGCGGACACTTTGGCTTATTACTAAATTTCCTAAAGTTCTTGTTTGGAAAATTTAAGTATTACTTTTAAACCATCATAACCTACTATGAAACTAAAGAAACTAAATGGAATTTTTTTCTTTGATTCAAAGGTCCTTTTAATTATGTGTTTCTCTAAGTACATTATCTACCTTTGGAAGATAAATCATTCAAGTTTATTTGAAAGTAGTAGCTAGGTCAAACATACTTTGGTCACACATTTTGTTAGCTTTAAAGATTCATAACATATGTATTAAGGTCTCCACCTATCACTTATGCTTTATTATGCATGATCATAGAAATACCTAAGATACTTTCCAATAAATACTTGTTAACATGAAAGCTACAAGCTTTATGTGAACGTAAGAAAAATAGGAAATAAGAATTGACTAGATAACACTAGGTATGGATTATTTGATTTGAGGAACAAGTAGACTCAAAACCTTTAGCTCCTGCATTCTTAAGTAAGTAGATGCCATTGTTAGAAAAAAGATCTTATTTACTAGAACTAATCTAAGTTACAAAAATATTTTTTAGATGGTGAACAATGAGATCCTTTACTCTTGCTTTTATGTACTACTATAGTAGTTGGAATCCTCTTGGCTCTTGTGATGCTTTTGGTGAATAAAAATTTATATTTGGTGAATTTTAGGTAAAGTGAGTGTTAACAAAATCTAACTCCAACTTATACACTAAAGACTAATGAAGTTCTTTATACTTATAACCCCCCTCAAGTTTGAGCTTTTAGAGGATATAACAAACCTAACTTGAGATATTTATTAATATAAAACTCTTGAAAGAGGCCTAGTAAAAACATCTAAAAGTTGAGTTAATGAAGGAACAAATAAAGGTTTGAGAAAGCTTTTCATTAGTTTTTCACGAAGTAAATGACAATCAATATTCAAGCATTTTGTCCTTTCATAAAATATTATCATTACAACAAGACATTTTTATCTACATTTTTTGACCAAATTTGGTGACAATTTTTTAATTCGCGGCCAAAAGTCCAGCCTTTTGTGACATTTCACTAATCATCACAAAAGAAACAACATTTTGTGATGGTTTAAAGATTTCATTGCCAAATGTCGAGCATTTAGTGACAATTTGAAAAATTCACCGTGAAAAAATAACTTTTGGCTATGTTTTCTCAAATCGTCGCCAAATGTTTGAAAGTTTTAAGAATTAAACGAAAGTCATTTTCATTTCATTTTAAACAAAAACTCTTCATTCCTTTTCTTCTATCGTTCTCTTCCTCTGCATTTTGTGCTCTCCTTATATCTGCCATCGTCGTCATCTTCTTCCATTGTCTGCCATCTTTGTCATTATTAGTTGAGATATGTATTCCATCCTTTTCACTCTAGTTTTTCTTCTAATGGTGATGTTATTGTTTTCCGTTGTGTTTTGTGTCAAGTCATGTGTATTGTGGTTTTCTTGATGATTAATGTGTGTTGTCATAATAATAAAGATGGTAAGATGGGTAGTGTGTCCAAAATGGGTTGATTGAAGCTTAAAATCAAATATGAAGGTTGTTTGACTACTGCCTATTATGTCTTTGATAAAATTTCTGTTAAAGATTAATACTAAATGAACCATAGGGATGAAGTATTCTAGTTCATTTCTTTGCTTGGGTTTTTTTTATGTAATTTGCATCTTTGGGAGTTATTTCAAAAAAAAAGAGCATAAGGATAACAAAAAGCAAAAGATACCATATGGGTATGATGGATACATGCTTATTTTCTTAAGGGAAGAAGCTTATGGGAGATGAATTTATAAACAAACTAGTTTTTGTTCATGCCTCAATTAATAAAGTCGTAGGAATCCTTAGCTAAATTATTCAAATGTAAGATAGGGAATTGAAAAGGAGTCGTTTTAATTAGTTTAATTTTGTTTTTATTTTAGATGAAGTTCGTTAAAGAAACATATTTGGCAAGAATTGATGATTTATAAAGGAGTAACAAATTGTCTATAATCTATTTGATGAAAGGTCTCCCAAATAAATTTGGGTTTTGGTTTAAAAAAAGAAGGGTCTTTCATGTAGCGGCAAGTTTTTCTTTAAGTCCCTCTTCATTTTAAAAGGATTGAAGATGCATCGTTTTCCTTACAATTCCTTCTTTTATAAAGCTTGATGTTTAGTTGTGTAGTCTCACTTTAAAAGGCATTGATCATATTTGTGATTTCTTCCCACTTGTCTTCATATAGAAGTGTTTCAAGGTCAAGGAAAAAGTTGAATCTTCGTTTTAAGTAAAAGAGTAAGGGTAAGAATCCCAATTTGCTTTATATGTTTAAGTTTGAGATGCTTCCCTTCCTATATTGCATTTATGGTTTTCAATATTATTTTGATTCCTAGCTGCTGGTTTGACATGTAATGATATTGCTTAAACTAGTGTTCTTTATTTCTTAACAATTTGGTTGTTTCACAATTTGCACTTTCTTTCTCTTTTGTTCATTTCCACATGTGTGGAATAAATTATAGAAATTAGCATGTCCTGAAGTTTTTGTATATACCATCTGCTATAAGTATCTTCATTCATGGACTTTTTTGTACCTTTACATTTTGTGTAACATCAGACTCTCTTAGCCCTTTTGTACTAGTTTGTACTTGGAGATGCTACTGTATATTGATATATACATGGTTGTATATGAGTTCAAATATGTATTTAAATCCTTTTGGGTATATCTGTTAGTGATTTATAATATTATATGCTCTTATATGAACTTAGAGTTCCTTGGTATGCAAAATCTTGGAGATTTCTGACATATAAACTTCTAAGTGTGTAAAACCAAGTCCATTTGATGGATATGACCATGGTTAAATGTGTTCTAATACCTTAGAGGTGATTAGAAATGATTTATAGATTTATTGGACACTTAGAAAGCATAATTGGAAAAGTTGATGTACACAAGGGCTTATTTGTCAATTGTTAAAAGTTAAAGGACTTAATTGTAATTTTTCAATTCTTAGAGGACCAATATGTAATTTTATAAAGTTAAGGGGCTTAATTATTATTTTTAAAAATTTAGGGACCAAAATAAAAATAAAATTTTTGGTCATTCCTAAATTTTGGACTTAATTGCAAATTTAGGAAAAGTTTGGAGGGTATAATGGTAATTTCACATAAGCTAAGGGTAGAAAGGTAATTTCACCATATTTGGTTAAAGAAAAGTCAATATTCTAGACCCTTCTTCTTGTATGGCCATGCACCCCACCATTAAAGACTTGAAACAATTTTTTTTAATTTAAAAAAAAAAGAAAAGAAAGGAGAAGAAAGGGGAAGAGAGGAGGAGAAGAACCCATTTTTAGCTATCACTAAAATTCTACCCTTATTTTTGATTCTCTAACCCAAATCAAGATGTTCTAAGTTAACTTAAAATCAAGGAACTCAAATCTATCATTAGATTTTGAGAAATTCTCAAAGGATTTTAAGATATCACTAAAGGAAGGTTTAAGTACAATTTGTCTCATCTCTCTCTATATTATGATTTTGAGTTTGGTGTTAAGACATTTCATCTATGCTTAAATATGCATGAAACATTGTTTGGATGAATGAAATGAGTCATGGAGAAGTTCTCTTTAGCCAAAACTGAAATGTTCTCTTTTTGGTGAAAGCTTGTGAATTTTTAAATATCTTTTGAAATTGATGATTTAAATGAATTCTATGATGTTAATTGTATATGTAATGTGAATTGATGACAAAAGTTGAAGAAGATGTATATTGGATAAGGCTTGGTAGAAATGATCGGAGAAGAAGTGGATTAATGTAATGAATTGTATAATTATAATGAACATGACTTAAATGAAAGGAATTGGATTGGATGGAGTGGTAAAATGTGTTATTGTTTGGAAGTGTTTGTTATATAACAAGATATAGCATGAATTACTATGATAAAGTCTTGAAAATGTGACTTAACAGTCATGCACTTTAGGTGTTTGATAAAATGCCTAAGTGCGCTTGGCTTAGAATTTAAGGATTCATAATGATATCCATTGAAAGCGGCTTTCATGTTTACGTTGAGTAAACTTGAATTATTGCTTAGATTGATGAGTAATAGCCTAATGTGCTTAGATAAAAATGTGTTTAATTATGTTTTGAAATTAGTAAGTATTAGATTAAAGGCATTAAATGCCTTAGAAAATGCAAAAGAAAAACTAATGTGAATAGTAAGGAGTAACCATGTGAGAAGTTTAATGGCCGAATCCTATAGCTTAAGAATACTGATATTATGATTTATAGACTTATGTGATGGTGTATAAATATGAGATACATGTTTAGGTAGTAAATACATAGTATATTTTTATGTATAAAAGCTCGAGAGGTGTGAATCAAGGAGCTCGTATTGAGGATTGTTGCAGTCAAGGGAGTGTACACCTTCTTTTGAGGTGAGTTGGTGAAACCATATCTCTCAAATGAGATTAGAACATCCTAAGACATGTATGATGACCTGTATGTGAATTTTGAACCTAGATAATGTATAGTACATTGTTTTAAATAACTATTTGTACTTGGAGTGCAACTGATGTTTGTATTAAGTTTATTGAGAAATGTTATTATTTTCAACAAACCTGCACTTAATGTGTAAAGGAAAACGTTTTATTTTCTGAAACTACATTTTTGAATAACTTTGTACTTAAAGTGCAAAAGATGACTTTTATTGCATGAAATAATTTTTTGGAACTTACATATGCATAACCAAGTCATATATGTTGCATGTATGTGTTCTCTTTTAGCTTAGAGCTATGGAAAGGTTCCATCTCATCGATTGAATCGATAAATAAAGGCATAGTGTCTTACTTGATTATTGTACTGAATTTTTTTATATGATTTTTGTGATTGGTGAGGTAACGATTGGGCAATCGTGTGCTAGGCATAACAGATTAAGCAACCGCCATACCCTTGACAATGATACATAAAAGTCAAGTCCTCGTATTGACACCTTCTACGGGACATGTGGTTGATTCCACGTCTAGGGTCTGGACCCTGACGAGATCATCACTTAGGGTCATGACACTCTTTCCGATTATAGTCCGGACTCAACATAGATGAATGTCAAGAAAACATCGGGAATCGGTGGGTGTGCACACTAGATTGGCTGACTAGTGGTGACATACATGATTATTTTGACTTATTCTGAGATTTATTTTCTGAAGAGATTTAATTTATACATGTGATGTTTTTCTGCTTTTGTGTACTGGAACTGGAACCTATATCCACTGGATGAGTGATTAATAGGCTATGCCTATGTGGTTCCTAACCAGTATACGTTGAGTCATAGGCCAAGCCTTTATAATTTTATGTCATGTATGTTCACTTAATTTATTGTTTATACTGTCTTAGTGTGTATCGAGTTTTATTTGCGATATATGTTTTTCTAGCTCACTGAGTACATAGTGTACTTGTAGCGCCCCCTCATCGTAGGGTACACATCGGGACGCCCGAAGGTCGCTCCGACACGCATCCCACGATAAAGGTGCACTACCAGAAAATTCCACTAATAATCCATATGGCATCGCAATAAATAAATCACAATATAACAGAAATCACTAA
>JAOTIZ010000006.1:20106733-20129598 GCA_027123425.1 Erythroxylum panamense | reverse complement strand
GTTGCCTTCAGCTGATGTAGTGGAAGATAACGTAACGAGAAGAATAGCTAGTTCATAACAGTTGATAGATTAATTAAATTAATTGTCACATCTAGAATATAAAGGCGTACGAGTTATTATTAGAGGCCTTTTACTACTTCACTAACCTGATACAATATAGTACAAACTTAAAGTTTCCATGGAAAGGCCTTGCTTGATTCAGAAATGCATCCTCTGTTTACCTTTTTCTTTTTATGGATTCTTCAAAGCAAATTGAATAGTATTTGCAATGGTTGGTGCAATTATGACATAGTTGGTATTGATTCTAATATATTTTATCATTAGATAGTCTTAATACATTATATTTATCCCAGTATAATAGAATAACAGCAACAACAACACTCAGAAGAAATCTTGTTAACACATAGAGTCTGAAGAGATTAAACAATACGCAATCTTATCTCTAATTAATAAAGATGTTGTTTCTAAATGACCTCATATTATAATAGAGTACAATTAAATAATAACTTTTATATTTTTAGGATATTGCACTAATCATCCGTTATAATTGAAATCAACCTTGTTCTTTAATAATCTAATTATTTTATTTTATGGGTTCAATTTGATCAAACCCAATAAGGCTACATCCAATTCAATTACAAAATTCAAGTTGAGAAAATCTCTTAAAGGAGAATATGAAAAAGTAATTATTATATGTACACAAAAGGCTTTCAAGCATCTTAATTGGTGTCCGTTAAAGTGGCATAGCCGAGTAAATTACCACTACTTTTGTGGATGGTGAGTCGTCATGGCATATGGCGCACTTCATTGCTGACTTTAAAAAACCTACTTAGATTTACTTAAAAGCGTGATTCTACTCTATAAAGTATAAACCCCCTTTTAAGCATTTGGATTAGAGTGTAAAGGAAGGCAAAGCCTAAGTGCCTTTTCCGATCCTGCCTATCTAAGATCTTTACAACCAGTGGTCGAACGAAGTTAATTATTGATGCAAACTTTTGACGTGGCATCTCTTGGCATTGACCACTTGTCCAACTCCAGTTGTTGTGATTGCTGATGTGGCCCATAAATTTCCTCTATCTTCCACTTGGCAACTTTTAACAATTTTCTATGTGCGGTTGAGCCCTTCACGTGGACCTTTGTCACCTTTAACCTAATAATATTTTTATTACATTGTGAACTAAATAAAAATTAAGTAAAATTGTAAATAAAAAATATACCCTCTTCAATAATATATTTGAATTCTATTTTTATCAATTATTATTATATTGACTCGAATTTATTGACATATTTTAATAAAAAGATATCATTTTAAATCTCTTTTAAATATACAACTCACTTATACTTTTTTTAAACATATTTTAGTAAATCTCAATCGTTATTTCAAAGCTTACTTTTCCCTTTTTCATGGGTACCATATTTGAATAAGGTTTTTGTATTTCATACTTTTTTATTTTAAAAAATATAATTTGTTCAATCAGTTTAATCAATTTTTCAGTTCGATCCATTTTATAATTTTTATTGTTAAAAATCGATCAATCTATTAATTAATCGGTCAATATTGTTAAATCAATAAGTTCTTATAAATTAAAATAAATCAATTAATTTTCATTTAATAATCTTTTTTAATTAAACTTTAAATTACAATATCTTTCAATCAAATTTTGAAATTTTTAATTTTGTAATCTTTAATAAATTTTATAACAATGCTGATATAACATTTTAATACTTAAACCTTATTTCTATTTTTTTTGTTGCCTACGAGGTGTACTAGGAAGGTCTCAATTATGAAAAGACATCTTTAAGCCATCCATACCTAGATAAATCTCTGCTTGAGTCAGGTAGGCCCCTTGCGAGAGGCAAAGCTCTGGTCCTAAGTTTTAAACGACTGCATATACAAGGACGATTCGAACCTGTGACTTCACTTAAGCTAAAAGAGTCTCTTACCAACTCACCTGCGCCTTTGGGTTATCTTATCTCTATATTTATTCCTATCTCTCTACCCCATACTCCCAAACGCTAAGAAATTGCTTTGTTTCTTTACTGATTCCAAGCAGTCAAATCCATGAAATGCTCCAAGTGCTTGGGATTTGAGGAGTCAAAAGTCAAAACTCATATAGCACTAATTTCTAGTTTAGTGGATTATGTTAGAGATTGCTTCCTATTTGAGCCATTCTCAAAACTAATCATTTCTTGTTCTCATGATTATATAATTCTAACTTACCTAAAAGAAAGAAAAACATAAACCATAACACAACATTCCCATTTCACCAAAATTTAAGTCTTAATTATAATTAAAAACTTCATAGAAAATATACATTATTTATCACATTGAAATTTTATAATTACAAGTAATTTTCTTAAAACAGTATTTTTAAAATTAATAAGTTATTATTTTCTCATTCTACATTAAAAGTGAATGTTAAATGTTATATTAAAAAGGAGACAAAATTTAAGATCAAAAAGGAGAGGAGAGATGAAAGAGTTTATAATCTTATAAAATATGGTTAATAATTAAATACAGTTTTACATTTCAATTATTTTAAACCTAAACGAAAATTAATACTATGTTAACTTGGACTTGAGTTGTTACAATTATTATTATCATTTATGAATTAATATAAAATTGGTACAACTGATAAAATTATTCCTTTATAATCGAAAAGTCACGGGTTTAAGCAACGGAAATAATTTCTTTGTAAAATGCGAAAGGAAGTTGTATATAATTAATGACTCTTTTCCGATTCTTACAAAGTAGGAAATCATGTGTACTAAAATTTACCGTTCCACTATTTACAGTAGTAAGTGTTAGTCACGTCTTATTTGCATTTCTAATTAAAATGAAAACAATTAGTTATAAAAGATAATTACTTACATTGACACCATAATTTCCGTGTCAACGTAAGTAACTTTTTGTATAGATATTGAAGAGTAAGAAATTTTGTTTTACACAGAATCTTACATTAACAGATGCTTTAAGGATGCTTATGACTTAGCGTTACTTTTATGTAACTCCTATAATGCCTAATTAGCTGGATCATGGATGAACCTGCACATGATGGATTGTTTTCCTAGATGGAATATTCAAGGTATTTAGCAGTAGTTCCAACCCTCAAGAGATGATAATTATCTATGGAGATTATATAATACAATATCGCATCCTCATTTCATGTATGGAGCTTAGTGTCCATTAAGCCGTTCATGTTTGACATTCCGACCATGTAACAAATTCGATATTCTTTTGTTGCTACACAATAAAAAGATTCCACATAGAGATATTATGTATTCCTCTCATATCCCAATATTAACCAACGACTTTGGAGTTTCCTTGCATGCTTATCTACACTACTTAGAATATATATATAGAACAATGTGTTTGGAATATGCCCACTAGATGTAGTGTTTTCTTTTCCATTCCTAACCATACGACAAGCCTTTGCCGGATTCCCCTATCTACTAACAGCTCGCATATTCGCATTTGGTAATGCATAAACAATAGGAATAAAGGGGCCTGGTTAGAAAATTTTAAGCCGAGGTTAATGCATGTTGAAGCGTCTGTTAACCTCGTATGTCTTAAAGTAGAGAAACTGAGGTTGCCTTGAGCCTTGCACAAGCTCAGAAAATATTGTTTGTTTAAAGGTAGAGTGGCCATGATTTTAGCAAAACTTAAATCTAAGAAAGGTGCCTATTTACTAAGGTCTAAGTTTGCGACCACATGTTTCTCACTCCCAATGAAATATTGTCAAAGGAAAAAACAGTGTGTGTGAGAAAGAGAGAGAGAAAGGACAGAAGTGCCAAATCTAGAAAACATTGTTTGAGGGTTCCACCCTTTGGGATACAACTCAATCTTTTATTCCCCAGTCTTTGTTGTAGAGTTTAGTTCTTTGTTGTATAATTGTATCTTTTCAATATAAGAGTAGTGATATGATGTATAATAATAATAAGGGTTAATTGTAAAAATAATATCTGGTTGGGTTGGTCGTACTAGGCCCAGGCCCAAGCCCAGGCCCAAACATAGACGACCCATTCATAAATGGTGGCTGCTCACTTGAAAGGGAAGACCTAAACCTAGTAGGTATTTTTCAGATATAAATTCATTATCTCATCATGAGAAATGTACGACTTTGGAAAACTCTACTTTTCTTTATTCACTAGCCACCAAAACTCTCTCAATAAACTGACTTGAGCGTCAAAGGGGCCTATGGAGAATCAACCCCCGACGTGCCTTTATTGTTTTGCAGGTATCTCTTTGCCATAATCAATCAATCTCATGAATCCGAGCAGCAGCGCCCAGCCTACCAAAATCTGACATAACCAATACCTAATCTAAATTAGACATAAAATGATGTTGTTTTAGGGTGAGAACAAGATGGGAACAGGATAATCAGGATGGAGAATCTAATGCAAGTCTCTAGGAAACTTCCAATTTCTTATAAGAACCATAATCCCTGTATAAAAAAAGATGTTACCAATGCTCACAACAAGCTCACACCAAACATCACTACTCGCGAAATGGCTTCTACGACAATGGCAACTACTGCTCTTCTTCTTTCTCTAAACCTTCTCTTCTTTAGTTTGGTTAGCTATCGTCGTGTTGGTTGTCCACCAACGCCAAAAACTCCCAAACACTCATCACCTTCACCACCAAAGGCCACTTGTCCCAAAAACATGCTTAAATTTGCGGCATGCGCCGAAGTGTTGAAGGGTTTGGTGCACCTTGTAGTTGGTACTCCACCAAAGACACCCTATTGTAGTCTCATTAAGGGTCTTGCTGATCTTGAAGCAGCTGTTTGCCTTTGCACTGCCATTAAGGAAAGCGTTTTAGGCAGTAACCTTAACGTCCCTGTCTCTTTATCCTTGCTTCTTAATTACTGTGGAAAGGGTGTTCCTAAGGGATTCAAGTGTTCTTAAGGCAAATATGTTTCTCCTTTGTGCTCTCCTTTCCATTTTCTTGCTTTCTTATTCTTTTCTCATTCTTTGCTATGGCTTGTTTGTGGAGTTGGGTCTTTTTCTTTTTCTGTTTTTCCATATTGAAGGATGCTTGTTGGTTCTATGATGTCTCGTGGGTATGTTTGAAACCTTCATAATTGTGAACATATGTATGCATGGTCTGTTCTTTCCTGCCCAAGATGACTAGTAAACTGAAATGTGCATGTCTACTTTCAGTATAGTGTGAAGGGTACTTGAAATTATCATAATGCCTTGATTTCGTTTTTATTTTCATTATTAGTTTTAATATCCATGAAAAATCCAAATTTATTGTAATTGCAAATTCCATAATTGGATTTTCAGATATGTTTATTCACTAAAAAACTAATATACATTTGAATTTATTTTAAATGTATTATAATTAGATTATATACTGGATATAACTCAAAACATTGATAATTAAAAATTTTAACCGGTTCGTTCAATTTAATTATAAAAAATTTGAAATCTTTAACTTTCTGGTTTGGTTCTCAAATTTTCAGTTTGATTTATTTTTATAACTCTTATTGTTAAAAACTAATAAGTTTATTAATTAATAATCAATTTACGTAAATTAATAAGTTATTCTAAACTAAGATAAATAAATTAATTTTCATTTAACAATTCATTTTTAATTAAACTTTAAAATTTCAATTAGTAAGGACAATTTTTATTTAAATCTTAAAATTTTTAATTTTATTAAATCATTAGTTAAATTTATGATAATTTTTTAATCTGAATGTTAAAGTTATTTCTTTAAGATTAAGATTATATTCAATCCAAACATTACAATTTAATTTCAGACTTTAAAATCTAAGATAAACTTATTAAAAATTAATAAACTTACTTATATTTAAACAAATTTAAATGCAAATCCAATTCAGATTCGAATTTTAGAATCTAAGCACAATTCAACATATTGCCAACCCTATTTAGAAACACTGAGCACAACAACAAGAGGAACAGTTGCTCCCATGACATGACATGAGGTTGTGAATGGCTCCCTCACACAATGTCGGGCCGGAGTGTGGAGGCGCTTAGGGTGGGCGTTCCACCTTTTGAGTCCAAGGTTGTGAATGGCGTTGGAGTTGAATTTTTAGGATTCGTACGAATGATATAGATCTCCTCTGGGTCAGACTCGGTATCAAAAGCTCTGGTCCACATTCCATTCGCTTTCTTCATTCTGATTTGATTGTGGTCCTTCTTCCAAGAAATCGGAAGCATCTGAGAGATTTCAGGACCCAGGATTTTATTGCTTTTAACTTTTCTTTGTCCCAAAAGGTGAAATCGCCCACCCCAGGCGCCTCCACACTCCGGCCTGACAGAGTAGTGAGGGGGTAAATCACGGTCTGATCTCCGCCAGCTTCTCAACAAGGTGAACCACTCCTCCCGTTGTCGGGATCGAACCTTGGTCCTTGTCCCAAGTTAACCTTGCCAATGACCAACTGAGCTACCCGTGTGGGCTGCTTTTAACTTTTCTTGAATGACATTATTGATTCCTGTTATAGTACATATATTTAATCATGCTTTAATTCGAGTCCTACCAAACTTTAAATTATGTAAAATCGATTAAATTTAGATTTGCATATAAATGTGTTAATAAGATTTAATAAAATAAATTTGAGTCACCATAATCAAAAGTGAGGATTTCATGTGATCTGATTTTTTTATCATAGATTTTGAGTACACTTCGATCTGTGTTCTGGATTATGGAGCTAATAGGGGGTGGATAGTAGTAACACGTACAAGTCTAGTTAGTTAATTCTCCTATTACCAATTAGTTTTATGATATAATCTCATTTGAACTTATATGTACTCGGTTTATTTACGCCCAATTTTACAAATTTTAGTATAGTATCAAAGCAGGTTGTTCTTAAATCAGTCATCACCACCTTGACACAATAGACTGTATCACATGTTGGGTCTTAAGTAAACAAGTGAAAGAGGCGTGTTAAAATATAAGTGAAAATTTGTTGTACATGGAAAGAATATATGACTTTGATCATGTCTCTATCACCAATTGATTTATGACTAGACATCACTTGAGCTGATATGTGTTCAGTTTGTTTGAGTTCAATCTTATAAAATTTAACAATTGTTATCATAACCAATATTTTAAAAATCTGATTGTAAATTAAATCGGTAAAATAAGAAGTTTAAGATTTAAAAGATTCAATGAATAAAATTAAAGAATTTAAAATATATTAAAAGATATTGACTTTGAAGTTTGAGTAAAAAGTGATTATTAAATGAAAATTAACTGGTTTATTTTAATTTATAAGAATTTATTAATTTATGAAAATTTATCAATTAATTGATTAGTTTTTATTAATAAGAGTTTATTAAAATAAATTGAACTAAAAAGTAAAATCTGAACCAATGATTTAAAATTTTTACAGTTAAATCGATTCTGATTAAATTTTTTAGTCATTGATCGTAATTATCTTCTCTCTAATACTTTTAATGCATTGTAACCATCAACTATCAAGTTCTTGCTGTATTTTTTTGACTTTGTGGCTATTTGTCCATTTTTTACTTTTTTTGGCACAATATCTCTCCCATATTGGGAAGAGATGAAGTTGGGAGGAGTTTTTGAATTTATAAAATAACTCCTCCTCCTCCCTTATCAAATCATCCCAAAAAATTTTGATAAATACTCAAAATTGTATACATATCAAATTTAGTATTCTCTTCTTAATAAGAGCAGGCTTCCTAAGTGGTGCTCGGAGAAGTAGGCAAAATTGGCCGAACTCCGTTATCAATTTTCGGGTGTGTTCTTTCCTTATCTCTTTTATTTATTCCGCATTTATAGTATTCAATATTATTTGTCGGGTATATTTGTAGTGTTGTGTTTAATTTATTTGGGTGTATTTATTGTTCGTGTGTGTACACGGGTTTAGGTTGTGATAAATACACCGTGCACGTAATTTCTGTCTAGGTGGCCGGGTTTTAAGTGGAACCGTTTGTGACCCCTCCGCCCTTTCCTGAGATCTTACGTGGAATGGTAATACTGTCTTAGGAGTCCGTTTGGCGGTCTTTCTTGGATATTACCGAATCGGTTCACTTCACTAGTTGTTTACCTTAGAGAAAAAAAATACCTTATTTTTCCAACAATATTTACACGTGGCCACTGTGTTATACCACATTGTTTTAATTTAATGTTAAGGTAATAGTTGATCATTCTATCTCTAGATGACTAGTTTAGGGCAGTTGATCCTCTTAAGGCTAAGGGATTCAGGAAAATGACTTCAACTTTCTTACCATTAGAGTAAATTGAGTGAATTAGTAGGCTGAAATTTTATGTAGTGGTTGAATGAATTTATTCTTACATTATTAACTATATGTAAAATCCTTAATTTTAAAAATTATGGCTTGTGGAAATATGGAGGTACTACATAATTTACATTGGTGGGCGTTGTAGGAATCAATGAGATGACTTCAGATGACACTCATGGTTATTTCTCCTCTTCTATTGTGGGGCTCAACTTCCATTAAGTAGTGTCAAGCGTAAGCAATATCTCACTCGATGCCGAAATTAGCAATCATTAATAAAAATAAGCATAAACACTCTTCCTAGAACCTACTAGTACTAAGGTAAGTAACAACAGCAGGATCTTGTTATTTTAATATGGACAAAAAGAAAGCCAAAGACGTGGAAGTTAAGCTTACTAAAGGGATAGTCTAACATTGACATGTTGAATCACGAAACAAAATATCCACCATCCATTTTCTTTAATTTTGCATAGTGTAGCTATCAGTCGCCTGTTTGTACAGCTCACCTGTGTGCAGTACGTTTTTTGCCCTGTTGTCCAAGTTTAGGTGCCAAATAAAGCTTTGGCCATTAGTATGACGCCAGCAAGGAATTTTATCATGGAATTATTCATTTGTCAAAGAAGATTAATTGAATATGTATACCCATAAATATTACCTTTGTGATATTTTAAAAATATATAAATAAGAAAAATTAAAAAAGTAAAATGTGAATGAGACTCAATTTTGTATGAAATTTAAAACTTTAAATAGAAATAAAATTAAATAATCACGAAATTGGAAAGAAATATCTTATTAAATATATTTTTTTACATAATAACCTTAACGTTAAGAAAGCAACTACCACCGTTAAGTTGTACTTTTTTATTTTTGTTTATTGTTAATATTAATATAGTTATATTTTCATTATTATATATTAGATAAAACTTGAAGGTAAATTATTTTTAATCAATTAAATTTATTTTAAGGTCTTATATAATATTTGTTAATAAATTAGTAAAAGATTATTTTATTTTTTTAGATAAATAATTTATAAATTAATATATATTTTAATTATTAAATCAATATATATTGAAGATATTTTAAATTTGATTATATTCATTAGTATTTACTAAATTAAATTAATTAAATATGGAAGATGGAAGGTGTGATGGTACAGTTTTGACGGATTAATATTTGAATGCTGAGATGAATTAGCGGGAAGATATAAGTAGACATTATCCAATAACCAAGACTAGCGTTTTTTTTGAATTCGAGTAGAATACATTTTATTATCGTAAGATTATAAAAGCTAAGCTATCCTTCTTGATCTGGTTCAATGGCATACCAATTTTTTTTTTTAATTAGCCCAAGAGGTGTATTAAGAGAGTCTCAATAATTATAGGCAGGCTCCTTTAAACCATCCACTCTCAGACTAATCTTCGCTCGCATCAGATCAGCCCGTAAGGGGTAAAATACTAGCCAAATAGATTTCTTCATTCCTAAAACTTGAATTTGAGACCTCTAATTAAGAGATGAGACTCACCAACCGTGGCATACCAAATTTTGAATTACATAAAAATTAAAGCTTTTCCTAAACTTTGAAATGAGAGCCTCTGTCGAAATCCTAATGCATAGCCTTTCATTCAAAGACAAATGTTTTGAATTTGCAACTTAAAAACAAGTTTTAGTCTTCCACACTTAAAGCTGCTCAATACTGACATACTTCACGTGCTCTTTCTCTCTCAAACGTCCCTTTCTTTAAATTTTTTTCCCCCTAAGCCACGCGCTCTCCCCGATATCACCTTGTTTTGCTCCTGCTCTTGCTTTGCTCGTTCTCCTTCTCCTGTGTTCTCTCTTCTTTTTCCCTCGTAGATCTGTTGCCTCTGCGGATGCTCAGCCACACCGGATAGGTACGTTGCCTTCTCTGCCCTTCTTTTATGCACTCTTCTGTTTTCATGCTTTTTGTTGGTGGGTTGTGTTCTCTAAATTTGCTGTTCTGGGTTGTTCTTTTTCTTCTTGTTGGTGCCGTAAATGCCACACCGACTTGATGTTTATCGGGTGATTGTTTTTTCGTGCAGCCAAGTTTTACTTCGGATACGAGTTGGTACGTTGCTGTAGCTTGTAGGTGCGTGTTGTTTCTTTGTATGCGTTACATTGGCATTCTCCTTGCAGTTTTCGATCTACATCTAAATGTATGATTCGTTTTTGGTTTTCCTGCTGGTCCTTTGTGTCTGTTTCACACAATTGAAATTACGGCCTTCTGGTTATCTCTTTTCCTGGTTTTAAAAACAAAATCATGAAGAACGGCTAGTTTGCTTTTCTACAACTTCTTCCTTGCTTGCTTTGTACGTGTGGATCATCTTGCTTTCATTCATACCGGTGCTTTCACTTTACTTGGTTTGAGCAGATTTTAACTATATTCAAGGATGAATTTGTTTACGACTCGAGTTTGCAACAGAAGATCTTAGTTGGGTTTCTCATTATGTTCTCCTCTTTTGATCGTTATGGCCAGGAAATGGGGCTCGTTTCCAGGAAGATATTCCCTGCTTGCGAAAGCATGTGCATATGCTGTCCTGCATTGAGGTCCAGATCTCGGCAACCTGTAAAGCGATATAAGAAATTGCTTTCGGAGATCTTCCCCAAGTCCCCAGTGAGTCGTTTTTCTCTCAACAATGCCTAGGTGGTTTGAGAAGACGTGTGATCAGTTGATACTAAGCTGTCGCCTAGGAAATATATGGTTCTCAAATTGCAATTTTACTTGTGTCTGGAACATCAGAGTGTCGACATATGTGGATGTAGTGAATAGTGATATTACCATGAAAGGTTTTATCATGTGATGGAACAGGTCACATTCAGAGACTTTTCTGGAGCGACCTATTGTTTTATGTTTCAAAATGCCTTTGTTTGCATTTAATCAATTAATGCAGTGTACTTACTCTATTTCTGTAGAAGAGTTGTTAGAAGCAGTGTAGTTGGAAATCTGTTAGCACTATGTACAACCCATCTGTTTTAGCTTCACTGTTATTCTTTTTTGTGGGAACAAAAGTTGACGTCTCCACAATATTTTGCAGGATGGTACTATAAATGAAAGAAAAATTGTCAAACTATGTGAATATGCTGCAAAAAACCCACTGAGGATTCCAAAGGTGCTGTCTTTATGCATAACTGCTGTGTTATAAAACGTTTTTCAAGCCTTGAAGGTAGAGAGTGAACCTGTAACTTCTTGCTGGTGCTATTTTAAATAGATTGCAAAATATCTCGAGGAAAGATGTTACAAAGAACTGCGAAGTGGACAAGTCAAGTTCATCAATATTGTTGCTGAGGCGTACAACAAAATGGTTTCTATATGTAAAGAGCAGATGTAAGTACTTGTTGCCTTTTTTTTGGTTTTTTTTAAATTTCTTCCTATCATTACTCTGCTTTACATCTAAATTGGTCCCAAAATTGTACATGTTTGACCACATGTTCATGTCTGTCCACGAAAAAGCTTGATGATGTAGTTTGCTTATGTGATTAATAAGGCTGCTGAATGGCATTTTACTCTGTTAATTGGTTGATTTGGTTTTTATATTTGTCTATCTGTGAGATTGTGAAACTTTTTAGTCTTTTCATTTAGCTTGTCCTCTGGCAAATCTAACTAATGGTGTTTGTTTCTGCTGCATACACCTAAAGTTAAATGCTGAGAATTTATGTTTCTGTTATAATGCCATATCTTGGAATTTTCAGGGCATACTTTGCAATCAATTTGTTAAATGTGGTCAATGAACTGTTGGACAAATCTAAGCAAGAAGCTTGCCTGATCCTTGGTTGCCAAACCTTAACAACATTCATTTATAGTCAGGTAGATTATGTCTAAACTCAATGGTTTTTCAGATGATATGCTAATAATTGGATGAGTAAGGTACAGAAGATACCACAGATGATGCTAGAAGATGGTTATGTTGATCTAACAGTGGCTGTTAGTATAGTTTCACAATTAGTTATTTACCTACAATTATTTGTTCCAGAACCTATTTCATCTTTGGGAAGTAGATGAATCAGCCTCTGTTAATATCAACCCTTTAGTAAATCTCTCTTCTTATGAAGTAACTCTAGTTATAATTATTTTAGATGATAATTTACCTTATCACTTTACCGTACTCTGATGCTCAAACAGGCAGATGGTACATATACACATACAATTGAGAAATTCGTTCAAAGAGTATGTAAGCTGGCACGTGAGAATGGAGAAAAACATCATACTAGCCGTTTGAAAGCTTATAGCCTTCAGTGCCTTTCAGCTATGGTATTTACTCATATGTTATATTCTTCACATATAAATAAATAAATTTAAAATATTAATCACCATTTTCCTACATGTCAATGATTATAGAATTCTTGGTATGTAACTTATGTTTTTTGGTGGTTTGCTCTTGATAGGTTTGGTACATGACAGAGTTTTCATACATCTTTGCTGCTTTTGATGAGGTATGTGCTTTGAGTGGTTATCTGTTGCTTTACATGATTATTTACTTTATGGAAATTGATTACTGTCAACAATCTTATAATATATAGTAACATTGTCTGATGTTTCATGCTTAGCCATTTGCTTCTGTTGGTGTTACTGACATTTATGTTTTAAAAAGCTAGTTGCAATTCATGACCATGATTTAGCCTGCAGATAAGTAACAAATTGAGCCAAGTAGGACTGTTGAATTCTTATCAAGCTATAGCTGGCATTCACTTGCTGCTATTGCTCTGTATACTTATTATTATTTTTTAAATCATGCTTAAAACAATTTCCGCAGATTGTTCATGCAATGTTGGATAACTATGAGCCGGAGTTGCATGTAGAAAATAATGATGGGAGAGAGGAGCCACAACATAACTGGGTGGATGAAGTAGTTAGATGTGAGGGCAGAACTCCTGTTGTTGATACAGATGCTAACTCTAGCTGCATACTTATGAGACAACAAACTAAAAAAATAGATCCTTCTCAGTTGACAAGGTAATTTCGTAAACTCTTCTATACTTAATCCCAGTCTAGTGTTTCTTTGTCTTCCTATTTTCAATGCATTTTATCTTTTAGAGAAGAATTTGAGACACCCAGAGTATGGGCTCAAGTTTGTATTCAAAGAATGGTTGAGCTAGCAAAGGAGAGGACAACAATGCGCAGAGTTCTTGACCCAATGTTTAACTACTTTGATTCTGGGAGGCACTGGGTTCCTCGACAAGGTCTGGCCATGATTGTTATGTCAGACCTGTGCTACTTTTTGGAAACTTCAGGTATCTTGAATACTCTTTATGCCTTTTCATTATGCTTAGCTTATGCATGTCTAGCCCTTTCTTGAATTTTGGGTTGCAAATACTCCCCAGGAAAAAAAACAATTGCAACTGTGTGATTTTTAATGTTTCTTTCACTCCAGGGGATCAACAATTGGTTTTGGCTGCTGTTATACGCCATCTGGACCACAAAAATATAGCACATGATCCACAACTCAAATCCCATGTCATTCAACTTGCTGCAGCTTTAGCTAGGCAAATACGATCTGAAGCAGTGCTGGTTGAAATTAGCATTGTGAGTGATCTGTGCAGACATTTGAGAAAAAGTCTTCAAGCAACAGTTGAATCTGCAGGAGACCAAGAGTCAAACCTGAATATATCACTCCAGAACTCCATTGAATTTTGCTTGCTTGAAATTGCTAAAGGGGTAAGCTTTAAGATTTTACACGACTGATTCTTGACAGTAAATTTGTTTTGGGGACCTAGGCATTTGTCTGGTCAAGACTAGCTATGCATGTAGTAACTTGAACTGCAAAATCCCTCTTCCCTCCTGTGGAAGCTGAGAGTTACAATCTTACTGAGTAGCACTTAGTTTTGTGTTTGAATCAACTTCTTTATGTATTCTTTTGTTGAGATTAGATTGGTGATACACGACCCCTATTTGACATGATGGCCATAACACTGGAGAAGCTAGCATCTGCTGGAGTTGTTGCCCGTCCAACAATTGGGTCCCTCATTGTTCTTGCTCATGTGATCTCTTTGTCATCACCTTCACTTTCGCTGCAGGTTAGATCAATTTACTATTTTCATGGCATTCATTTGTGTATTTTTTTCGACGACTGCCAGGTATTCAATCTTATATCTTCAATTTTCCAGGATGTACAATGATCAATATATGAGTTTTTGTTGGTTAGTGATATTCTTTATTGAACAAATACAACTTCATTAAGTTGTGGATTTTCTAATTGCTCATCTTTTTTATTATGAAATGAATTATTTGCCTATCCTGTATGATTATACTCAATTTTGTCTACATGTTCGCTCATACTTGCTCACTTGTATATAACTTCATTTTAGGTCTTCCCTGAAGAACTTCTAATCCAACTTTTGAAAGTAATGGTACATCCAGATCTTGAGGTTCGAGTTGGGGCACACCGAATATTTTCCATCCTTCTCATGCCCAGCTCTATTCAACTCCAGCGCGAAGCATCTTTGCAGTTAGGTTCCATCTGTGAATTGCGAAAATGGCATTCAGATACTGCATCAGCTTTTGCTTCAATAACATCGCTACTTGAAAGGCTCCGTAGAGAGAAAGATGGTAAAATTGAAAGGCATGGAAAAAATGTGCATGGTGAGTATAAGGAATTGGAAAGCATGGACGAAGATTGGAAACAATGCTTGACTCGAAAGAATTCCTCCAATTTTTACTCGATCAATTCAATAATTGACAGGACTGCTGTTACATCCAGCTTTTCTGAGGGGGTAAGCAACTCCAATTTATGTTCTGTATGCTTGGCATATGCTTGTAAGCTACTTTGCCACAGCAACACTTATGTGTTGTGATGCTTTTTGCAGGAACTACATGTAGTGAAGCTTAATGAGGATCAAATAGGCCAATTGCTGTCTGCCTTCTGGGTACAAGCGAACCTTTCAGATAACATGCCCTCAAATTTTGAAGCTATAGCTCATTCTTTTGTGTTGACAGTTGTTTCTTCACGGTTGAAAGTAAGATTCAAACTTTATTGTTTTATTTATTAATGAGATGTTTCTGTTGAAAACTAAGTCTTTGAACATATTGGAAGTTTTGCTGTTACAAAATGAAGAATAGACACTATATCATCATACTTAAAAATCCTATGCCGTTTTCTTTTTGTTTTATGCTGTTATGGTTGTTATACTTGTTAAATCCTGATGTTGGAATGTCTTGTTAAAGTAGTTGATGACAATGCAGAAATCACTCGCTACCACTGCCTTTACCCTCCTGTTGCATGACTGGAATACAATTGCACCTAGTTTCCTTTCTGTTTGTTGCTGCAGCTTAATCTTTTATCCTTAAGCTAAACCTGTTCTATTGTTTAGGATCTGTCTCATTTACGGTCCTGGTTGGCTACATGGAATCTTATAAAAATCTTGATGAGGACAATCGTGATGATCACGGGATATTAATCATGGTTTTGGGGTTACTTAAAGCTATAATTTGAGATTTTAGGTATATCATTCTTTACATATTTAGTAACTCTTTTGGAATTTGTAATATGCAGAATACAAATGACCTTCTTGTAGTCCGCTTCTTCCAGCTTCCCCTCTCTCTTGTGAATTTGGCCTTGGATTCCAACAATGGTAGAAGCTCTTCTTTCTGAAACATCTATTCAATGTCAGTTAAAATACATCTGCAACTCATGTGTTTATGCTATCTTTTCTCAGGGACATTAACTCCTGCATGTAAGAGATCGATATTTGGATTATCAATTGGCATGCTGATGTCTGCAGCCAAAATATATCAAGTTGCTGAGTTGAACGAGTTCATTAAATCCTTACTTCCATCAAATGTGAGTCTTCTATCTTTCATACTTGATTGTATTAGTTTAAACTTCGTAAATGGTTGAGGGTTTTCGTTATTGATTCTACCATGTGAAGCTTTTAATTCTACAAGATTTACTTTACCATGTCTGTAGTGTTGGCAGTGGGCTGGGATGGGCCGGGCCTGGGGCTGTCCAGGCCTGGTTCAATGCCCCTTATAGGTGGCCTGAGCCCAGCCTAAGGCCCAATCAGGCTTGGCTCATTTGAGCTTGAACCTGAACAGGCTTTGAGCAGTCCAAAGGGCCAACCGTCCAGCTCCCAATCCAACCTAACCTATAAAAATTTGATCCACATCGACCCCTCTCCAATGTTTTAGAATCCAAGTTGCATGAGAAAGATTTGGTGCTAGGAAAAGAGCTTCAAATAGGATTTGGAGAAGAAATTAACAAAAAGCAACTAAGAAATTAATAAAATGCAAAGACAACAAATGGAACAACACTGATCAGCAATTGCGAAATATCTGCTCTGCTGGTGTAACCATCACCATGAGGATTTCCAAGCTCTGCACTGGTCACCACAACAACAACATTGGTCACAGGCCACCACCCATGCTTGGGATGTCTCTGCTGTCTTTCTTTTACCTAAATTTGGAAAAAGAGTTGCAGTTTTATGGAAGAGGAAGAAAGATGAAGGCTACAGAGAGAACAGATGAGAGAAGTGAAATCAGAATCTTTTCTTTATATATAGTTGGAGCTCGGCCCGACCTGAGCCTAGTCTGAATCCTGGTTAACTCGGGCTAACTTCATTGACTTTGGGTCTGACCAGACTGGGCCCCGGCTAGTGTACTTTTGCTATCTCTAGATGTTTGTTAGCCAGCTAACTGGAAATCAATTTCTAAAAGCATTTAGCCAGCTAACTGGAATTCAATTTCCAAAGTACAGCAGATGAGCAGTGACTAACTGAAATTGTTTTCTTTTGACTAGCTTGATCCCTTCCTGGCTATTGGCACCAACTTTCAAGTACACGTAAAGCCTTTGACAGATATAGGAGAATATGGATCTGTTACTGACAATCAGCTAGCTATGGCATCAATTCGTGAGTTACAAAGATTATTTGAATCAAACAAGGGAATAATTGATCTCTTAGCTTTGAATTTATCCAAGACTGTGGAGGTAAGCAATTTTAGTAGTGGTCTCTCTCTCTCTATGTCTTTATCTTTCTCTTTCTGATGTTTATATGTCCTTTTTAAGCTGGGGGTGGATGAGTTGGCTAGACAGTTGTCAGAACCATTTGTGCCTGATGAAGCTTTCATGTTTGGTCCGCAACTAGTACTTGACATAGACCACTGTAAAGTTGTTTCCCATTCAAAGGAATCGCTCTCATTTGATGATGTATGAGTTTAACATTCATGATTATTTCATGATTGAACATAAAAACAAGTTTAGAAAACACGGCCAACAACTTTCTGTTTTGCAGGATGCTCTGACATCGTTAGTTCAGGATGATGTGACAAGTGAAGCATCTGTTGCAGATTTGTCTCGGTTTATTCCCAAGATGCCATCATCCCCTTCTGTCTCCCACATTATCAGCATTGGGCAGCTACTGGAATCGGTAATCCTGCTTCTGAAAAGTCACCTCCTCTCTGTCATTGTTTGTGCAGAAGCAAGTACAATTGATTTGTTTATAAGCCAGTATAGTTTTTGACATTTTGAGTACTTTGATTCAGGCACTAGAGGTAGCTGGTCAAGTTGTAGGGACATCTGTCTCTACATCACCTCTCCCATATGATACCATGGCTAAACAGTGTGAAGCTTTGGGAACTGGTACGAGGAAGAAACTCTCTAATTGGTTGGTGCAAGAAAACTGTCATGCTAGAGCAGCTGACAAAGTTTTACTCGCACATCCTACAAATGGATGCCCTGCGCCGTTGAAGGTCTGACAAAATATATGGAGTTGCATATCATCTTAGAATTTCTTTGAGATGCAACATTGCCATTAGAGCTAGATTCCTATGTACTTGGGTGTCTTAAGAATCTAGCACAGTTCAATTACACTTGCAGTAGCTCATATGGTGGTTTGTTAAATATTTGACTGACTGTAGTACAATACAATACCATTTCTGTTCACTTGTATTTGCACACATTTACAAACTGCTACATCTTAGTAATCTTGATATATGTCTGTGGTTGTGTTCAGGGATCCATGAGACCGATGGACTCGAGCTTAGCTATGAGGCTGCCTCCTGCTAGTCCTTTCGACAACTTCCTGAAAGCAGCCGGTTGTTAATGAAAGATGAACAGCGCTGCGCATCTGTGTTTCTGTCCTTAGGATGTTAATAGTGAGTAGGTTGTGGTAACCCATGGGTTGTTATGGCATTTGATTATTTGCTGATTGTCAGCCCAGTTATCTAATACCCCTTCAGGGCTTAGTATGTTTATTGTGTTGTGTTAATGATCTAGCAGATGGTAAGAGTGCCCTAGCGTTCGAAATATTTCGCTTACAAGGAAAGTTTACAGATTGCTACTGGTCTGACTTAGACGTTTCTTGATCGAAAAATTTCTGATACTATTGCTTTCTAGCAAAACCTCTAAGCCTCTATCTGGTTTCCATAATTGGAGTTGCATTGATATTCAATTGAAGTTGGAAATGGAATTGCAATTCTAGATTAGAATTTAAAATTTTTATGATAAACTACGGAAAATTATGTTGAAATTTGAAAGCTTGTTACCTTTATTTCAATTATCAGGATTTTGTTGATGCTTAAAATTGGTTGAAGAATTACAACTTACTACTTTTTTGATTGAAAGTTGGAATCTTTTGGAAGTTGCATTCTTTATCTGTAAAAGCAAAGAGGAGAGAAATTTAAAGTGAAGATTAAAAATTGGAAGAGTTGGAGATGAAATAGAAGGGAAAGTACAGCAGAAATGAAAAGGAGGAGAAAATATTGTTTAAAAAGATTGGCAAGGTGTATTCTCAAGGTATGAATTGCCTCCAAGGGCAAAAAGTATAGATTTCCTTTCAATGTTTCTTAAAGTGTTTAATTTAGTGCTTACTTTTTATTTATGACATCATGTTATATTTTAACATTTTAAAAATGGCACTGATAACAATTTAACTCTTAAAAAAATTAAAATTTTTGCAACAATTACATAGGAACACATGAACGTACAAGAAAAAGGTTTTGGAGAAGTGCCAATTGCAACCAAGGTCTTAGTTTTCTATTTTTCATGCAAAAGCCTTTAAAATCATTGATCACGTCGTAAACTAAGTTATACCATTTTCAAGGTGAGCCTTGGAGTTCAATACGATAGAAGGCTAAGTCTTGTATAGTAGTTTTGTTAGTTTTTACTTTACAATCAATTGGTTGATTGCAATTTATGTATGATATTGTTTTGTTATTTAATAAATATTTTTTATCTTCATGTATTTATTAATTATATGTAATGCTCAATACTAAAGATAAAAATTTTAAAATAATTATTGTACAACTAAAATTATGATAAGATCATAATTTTAATATTCAAATTGAAATTAGACATAAATTCTAAATTGTTCTTATATGAATCCATCCAAATACGATATTAATTAAACAGTAAAGCTAACACGTATTTTATTTCTCTTTTATGAAAAGAATATTTGTTGGTCCCCAAATTATGCGTGTTCAATTTTTTCCTGCTTCTAAGCTGATGAATCGTTATGTCAAATTTACATAATTATAAAACAAGCACAATAATAGTGAAAAGCCAAAAAAGAGAGAGATAAGATTGAATTATAGTGGTTCGACCAAACAATCTTTACCTTATATCTACTCCCCAAGTTTTACTTAGGAAGTCATTATTTTCATTTTTTAATGGGTGAAAAGGAACCCTCTATACAACATCTTCATTTTGAGAAATTAAATTGTATTGAAATTTCTAAAATAAATTGAAATAAAATATAATTCTAGTTTTTCTCAGGTGAAGTGTCCAACCTTTACTATCACATAGACTCCCAACCTTTACTATCACATAGACCTATATTAAGTGATATGACAACATTTGCTATAACCATTCTCTGCTACTAGAAAACTCATTCAATCTATCAATGTTTAGTATCAAGGGGTCCTCATTCATTTGACATCTTTTGGCTGAAATGATACATGATATCATTCCTCTCTTTGTGATTAGGGTAACATTCCTAATTCAGATCGTCCTCTCAGTGATGCAGACAGTGATGAGTTCTTGTGGAATTTGAAGGTGAAGATTTGATCCCTTAATCGGTTAATGATGATAAAGTTTAATTTTTCTCTTTTCTTCGCCTGGTTCTTGAAGATCCTATTGTTTCTTTCTAACCAAAGGCTTGTACCATGAAGCTGAGGCCAGATTTGTTATAGCCCAAATTGAATCCGTCCATCTCCTGTGCTTACAAAGCCAAGTAGATATCTCTCTCCAATTCCTGTTTACTCGTTTAAGGATTACTAGTTGTTTGATCTAGTTCATAATTTGTTTATAGTACTGGCATTTAAAATACACAACATCTTCTTTGCCATAGGTAAAAAGAAACATTTACAAATATCTTTCTTTATCACTAGTGAAAAGTAACTCTATAAATCTTATTCAAGGTCAAGAGGAACCCTCACAATGTGTATCCAAAGCAATTTTTCTAAATTTTAAAAATTGCTCAAATGTATAACTTAGAACATCCCTATCTTGATTAGACAAATGAACAAAGTTGAAAAATGTATTATATAATGCTCATAGGCACTCTTTAACCACTCAATACTTTTAACAACTCTCTAGTATACCCAACCTACTTCTTCTAACTCATATATGGTTTATATAAACTCAAAAAAACCTAAAATAATTATTATAATAAAAAACTAGCTATTACGATGATAAACAATAGTACAATTAGTTGAGCATTCTATATAGTTGACCATTTTGGTATATTGGTTGATCAATGTGGTAAATTGATTGATCAAAGTTATCCAAGTCTTGATACATGTTCTCAAAAGTTATTGGTTGACTTCACTATTACATTGGCAGTTCAATATATCTAAAACCCTAATATTGGTCACTAAAATCTCCACACTGGTATGCCAAATTTCCTCAAACATGTTTTTTTAGTTCTTTTTAAGTTCTTTTAAAGATCAAAACACATTCCTTTGACAAAAAATTAATTTAAAGCCATTTCAAAAGTTCTTTAAAAGTTTTTTTTAATGATTACAAGTTCTTTTTAAATATCAAAACTAATTGCATATTGATTATTAAATGATTTATGCATTATTCCCTATCTATAAATGATCAAGCAATAATCGATCTAGTTGCTTTTCTTAGAGATGGAGATGCAACTTAATATATAAATTGTACTCGTCTGCTTCTTTTTCCTCTTCTATCTATTAAGACTCTAATCCATTAAAACAACAAAGGTAAGGATATAAGAAGCATTGCAATAATTTGCTTAAGTCTTGATATACTTGATTTCTACTTACTCTTAGTTCTTCATTTAAATTGAATATGTTCTCCATTTTGCTCATTTTCTTTGTCCTTTGATAGTTCAATTAGTTCTTTTGATCACTAACCTTTCCATTAATCTTAATCTTATATATATATATATATATATTAACTTACTAATATCTGCAAGGATTAAAAAATTATTAGTAATATATTTTATTATCATCAAAATTATAGGATAGAACCTCTTTTGGTGGAACAGTCTCTCGCTTTTAATGGTGATTTTTTTATGATGCTGAAGAAAATAAATGACAATGAGTGAATTTCTCTTCATGATAATGCAACTTGTAATGCATGCTCCCAATTAAGTCATACATCATGAAATGATCAAGTTTTAATATCACCTTTCTGTCTCTTTTTTTTAAACATAAAAGGTATATGATTAATAAATCCATAAGTGTCAAAAAGAAGGAAAAAAAACTCCCCTCTCTCCTATCACAAAGATTCTATCATATGGGCAAAGTTCTCATCAAGAAATCTATAAAAAACAATGAGCAATGTTTATTATCCTCATATAACATTTTCAATCCTAAATATGTAAGTAAGTCAATATGATTAAATTTTATTGATATAAAAGTAAGAATATACCTCTTTTAATGTACTACTAATGGTTACCTCCTTTTCTTCCTTGGTTCAACAATTGACATTTTGATACCAACCTCCATATTTGGCTTATGTGAGGGCTCTTAGTGATTTTTCATTTCAAGTAAATTATTGGAGATACCATTGTTGTTCCCTATTTGATATCAATGGAGGTGATAACAATTATTGGTTTTCCTTTGATGCTGCTTGATATTGACATAAAAGGCAAAAAAAATCAATATACTCTCGATACCTCCATAAACTTGAGCCCTGGGGGATTAGTGTTTAAACACTTTTTGTTGGGACCCGATCCCGTGACCGGATCCCAACCGGAAAAGCGGAAACGGAAACGAAAAACAAATGCGAAAAGCGGATCGAAACCGAATCGAACGAACGAAATCGAAAACGAAAGCGAAAGAAACGAAGCGAACACGAAGCTAATCGGACCGAATACAAATCGAAAACGAAAGCGAATGAAGACAGGAATTTAATCGAATCACAAAACGGAGACAAAGTAAAAACGGATCCGACATCTGATAACATACATCTCAACAGACTATCGCGTTGAAAACCTTAGACTACCTCAAATCCGAAACTGGTCTAATTTGTTTTCTTTCTTATTCATTTCTTTCCTCTTTATTCGATCTCATTCAAAATCAAAACAAATAATTCCCACTTTTGGAAATTCAACCTTATACAAAACTCAATCATATTAATCTTCTTAACAATCATACTTATCCCATAATTCATCTTTTAATCAAACTTATTTATCCTTAATCTCATACTAATCTC
>JAOTIZ010000006.1:20086383-20096511 GCA_027123425.1 Erythroxylum panamense | reverse complement strand
TGTAAAGCTTCCGTCTGCTTTTTCCTTCAGCTGTTTTTTACTTCTTATGCGTTCATCTACTTTTCATTTATATATATATTTCTCTTTGTTTGTCATCAAAATTATTTAATCCGTGAAGTCTAGTTTGACTTAACAATTATGTGGGTGTGACATATCTATAACTAAGTTAGGAGACCCAGAGAAGTGTCTAGGTTTCATAATTGAAATTTAAGAGAAGAGATCTAGAAATTTTCTAGATATTCACAACTAGATAGGAGTGTCTAGGGTTTTGTTTATTATAACAAAGATTGGCAATACGCTAAAGCATATGGTAAAGTGAGGAAAACTTGAAAATTTAAAACAATTAATTTTTGAAAATGTCATCATACGAATTGAAAGCATTAAGCATGAAAAAAAGAAGACATCACCTATTTTTCAACTAGCCATTTGTCAAATAATTGGTCATTTTTAAAGCATTTAAAGAGTTTACATCATTCAAAGCTAGCGCTTATTCTATTTTTAAAAAAGTAATAAATTCATAATAATGAAATTAGGATTGGTACAATAATTAAAAATCTAAATAATCCTGCATTTTCATATCTATTGGTAATGACAAAAAGAAAGTTTTTTGAATTTTTTACAATGACTAAAAAACTCAATTAGTTCAGCCAATTCAATCGTAAAAATCTTAAACGTCCAACGTTTCGATTCAATATTTAACTTTTTGGTTTGATTTACTTTAATAACTCTTATTGTTAAAAATCAGTTAATTTTTTGTAAATTAATAAGTTCTTATAAATCAATTAGTTTTCATTTAATAATCTCTTTTTCAATCACTTCAAATTCCTGAAAGGTAAGCATAATCTCTTTTGATCATATTTTAAATTATTTAATATTTATTTAATATTTAGTTAGTTTTAAGACAATCTGATACTGGTTAAACCATTTAAACCTTAAACCTCTTATCTTATTGGTTTCACTTTCGATCTAGTTTTTAAAACATTAATTTTTCTTTAGAAAAGATCTTTAGGATTTTAAAACTGAACCATTCAAATTCTCTTAATCTCTCATCTAATAAATTCACCACTTTTCAAATGTTATATTTATTTGAATATTGCATACAACCATTAAATTTAGCAAAAATTTATTTGATCGATTCTTTCAGATCATTAGCATCATTCAAAATATCAAAGAAGACAACTTATAGTAAAAAGTTTTAAATAAAGAACAATTTTGAAATTAAATCTCAAGATTAATAATTAAAAAGATATGCAATGTAACTGAATTCTAAAAAAACAAGATAAAGATTTAAATAGACTTTCATAATTATGAATTGTGACATAGTTTGAATCATTAGTCTAGTCAATCTTTAGAAAAAATTTCTTTTACAAGTCTACCTTTAAACTAGATCATGACTTGTAGCACCCCAACTCCCGCAGGGCACGAACCTGACATCATGGGTGATATCCGAGTCTGAGCTCCGCGAGGGTGGCATGCTAACACACTCATTCATTAAACTTCTCATTTAACCCTTTTTTTTGAAACAACAACATACACACATTTTTCTGAAATCCATAATCTGTTCGGGCCCGCTTTCATTCATAAACATTTTCAATTTAATGCAAAACAATCATCGGAATTTCAATAACCATTTGGTCCCGTTACAAATACAAAACACTTTAGTCATAATGTCTTTGCATTACGACCTAAATACATTGATATACACATTGTGCAAAAGGTTATGAATACATTATGCAATACAAAAATAAAAGAGTACAATGTAGATACGAACTGATCCCGACCTCTATCTCTCACTTATATGCAGTAGGTATACTCCCGTTTACCTAACGGGGTATTCTTCTAATCCTGAAAAATATTTGCAAATTTTGGGTGAGTTTTTGCGAACTTAATGAGGGATCATCATCGATGGCTCACCCAGTCACATAACACCTAAATCACATAATTTCACCATTTCACATTTAATACAATTCAATCACTCATATAATGCATATGCAATGCACATGAGACCCACTTTCTATTTGTTACTTTATTGTGACCGAGTGCCTAACTGTCCCATCTAGGGCTCATTGATAACTATCCCTTATTCTCTTGGGAAATACAAGGCTCATTAAACGTTGAGCCTAAGGCTCTGAATCACTTTTGAGTTTGAGGCTCTTTTTCACTCATTGAGCTTTAAGCTCTGATTAGTGGCTACTCTGGTCACAACAGCCATTATGTTTCATGCATTCATGACATGGAATTCATCAATTACATTTGCATGATCCACATTCACTCACATTTACATATCATCGGACCTTAGTCTAACATTCAACATTAAGTTGAAAATTACACTTTCACTTACATGCAAATGCTCATTCAAAACACATTTATCGTCAAATTATGTACACTTAGTTCATCTCATTCATAACATCATCCAATAGTCAATTAATACAAAATTTAAACAAAACAAACAATGAAGTGAGATAATCTCAGTCTACTCACAGTACGCTTCAAAATAGCATTTGCTTCCAAATTCTAGATATGCCTGTGTGCGGACATTTATCCTGCACATCCCATTTATGCAATACACAATTCATACACGTTACAAAACTCATTTATGCACAAATAGTTATATGGACAATGTACAATGCATGCTCAATGACAATCCCGAGTACTTTACCAACTTCATATCTTATGCTCATTTTCATTTCATAAATCAATCACTCAGTCAAGTATTGTTATCCCCAAACATACTCATACCTTTGGTACTTTGATGTCAACAATTCATTCACTAATTTATCACTAGCAACCTTCCATTCCAATCCCACTGAAAACACGACATCATCTCTCTCTCTCTCTCATTTCCTTAACTTTAATCCTATGTTTGTTCATCCTCAATTTTCCAAAATTATTCACTTGTGCACACACACACACACAATACACACACACACACACACACACACAATACACACACACACACACACACACACACACACACACACACACACACACACACACACACAATTAGAAGGGAAACAGAGCATATAAGTCCTTATCACTTTCAAAATTTATGTACTCTTCTCCTGCATGTATTCAATGATCTTTCTACTCAAAATCATCTCTTCATCATCATATCACATAAAAATCCCTAAATATGTAAAAACAACACATCCGAACTTTATTCATGAAAATGGCCACTTTTTCCATGACTAATTTATGTCAGATAAACCATCCATTATATCTCATATTCAGACTTCTCATAAGGATTAACATAATACTTACTTGTTAAGACTCCAAAATCTTCAACTATCACAAAGCCCTAACTTTCATGCAACTCACGTACTTCATCTTACAGAGGGTTTGGGTCAGGTTTTCTTGAGGCAAAAGAAACAGATGACAAAGTGGTAAGAATAGAAGATAAGGGTAAGCGTAGTTTAGCTTTTGTAGAGTTTTTGATGAAAAACTCTGTGATGAAGATACATTAGTGAAAGAAAATTCGAGAGAAAGAAATGAAGGCAAGTACAGTAACTTATCTTTCAAGGTTATTAAAACTCAACTTTAAAGCTAGGACACCTGTCTATTTTTTAGCCACTTATCCACTTCCCCTTAATAAAACTCACTTAAGTATGATTTGTACTTAATTTTATGACTTAATAAAACTATTGAAACACTAGTTATAACCCATTAAATCACTTTCAGATTTTTCCATAGAACATCATTTCGGGTCAACTTTGCTTGTTCTTTCTGACCCTGATACTAAAGTTATTTTGCAATACTTTCTTCTAGGAACATGTTCCTACATTGACTCCAAAATCATTCAATTTGGTTCAATAATTTGGAAGATATGCCTCAAATATTTTCGTACTGCTCTTATCCAAAATAGTATACTATACACAACTTCCTTCCAGAAATTAAACATCTTAGAGATTGAATCACACTTCGACTTCTTCAAATAATTTCCTATATCTCTAGTTTACTCTAAATTAAAAATCATCTTATTTATAATCCTATAGATCCAGGTACAACCGAAATAGTTGAACATGTTCAATGAAATCACACCAGTTCATAATTTTCCAACAGATCCCCTTGCTTTCGTTCAATCAATCTTTTTAAAATCAATTCAGAATGCTACCAATATTTGTGTAGAGGTAGAAAAATGTCTTATGAATCCAATGGTTCAAGAATCACTTCATTTTGAGGTTGGATAACAAAGTTATGGTAGCAAGAATCAGATAAGGTTTTGTCCTCAAATCATATTGAACCCATCTCGGGACAACAGCCATAAGTTTCCCCATAGATATCGGATTAAGGTCGTTCTTAGACGGTTTGAAAAAGGACTCCAAGATATACAACTTTGATGAAGACTTGAAGATAAATTCTATCGTCTGAAAGTCAAAAATGGAGCAGACGATAGGATCAGGCGAAACCAAACGAAAAAGTAGACGAATTGAAAAAGTAGATGAATTGGGAAAATTGCCATAACTTTCCCTACAAATATCGGATTAGGGTGCTCTTTAGATGGTTTGAAAGAGAACTTCAAGATCTACAACTTTTATGTAGACATTGAAGACAGATTCTATCGTCTAGATTGACAAAATTGGACCAAACAATTGGTACATAGAAGAACAACTTTCAGTCAACAACAGAAGAAGCAGAAAGTCAACTATAGAAGATATGACATCATCATAGATGATATGACGTCATCACAGACGATACGTTTCTATAGACGATATGACATCATCATAGACGATGTGACGTCATCACAGATGATACATCTTCACAGATGATATGACGTCATCACAGACGATGTGACGTCATCATAGATGATATGTCTTTATAGATGATACATCTTTACAGACGATACATCTTTACAGACGATACGTCTTTACAGACAATGCATCTATGCTCCTGAGTATCTCCCCTTATAAGGACCCTAACTTTCTACTCCACTATCCAAAAATTTCATACTATATATTCTCAGTAAACTTCTCCAACGTATTGTCCTTCACTAAATCCAACACTTAGATTTTTATTTCTAATCTTTCTACTCCATTTCATTATAGTCATTCACTATAACCATAATTCTCAATCTATCCCATTACTATTCAATATACCCAAAATGTCAATTAGTGCATGTACAATTATTTTCATGTATGCAAAGATTCAAATTTACTTGCATGTATGCTGACATTTTATTGAGCATGAAATGCAAATTTTTTCTAACTTTCACATTGCTATTCTCTCCATTATTGAAATCTAAATTCTAATCCTTAATATGAGGACGAGATGTTATATATTTCCTAGAAAATTAATGTATGAGGAACTAAAACAGGTTAGGGATATAAAAGGAAAAGATGGTGAAGTGTAAGCAGTATCTGGGTTTTGTAGCTGAGCAGAGATGTCTCTAATAGTAGGAATTTGATCACTTAAAGAAATGTTTACATTTGAGACATAGCCCTTGAGCTTACTAGATTGATACTTGATCCTTTTATTTTGTTTGGTTAGCATGTGTGGGGAAAAGTCAGAGATAGGTTGAGGAGAATATGGACAAGAATTTTGATGTATGATACCTCTGTTTTGAAAAAGATTTAAGTATTTTGAGTTGATAAACTCACTCCCGTCATAATTTTTAATGGTTTTGACAGTAGTTTGGAATTGGTTTTCAAAAAGAAAAAGGAAGGTTTCAAGATTTTGTGGTCTATGTTTTGTGATGAACAAAAAAAGTCCAGGTTGCCTTACTATAATCATCAATGATAGTAAGAACATATCTTGCTCTAGAGATGGATGAAATTTTATATGATCCCCATAAATCTGTGTGTATAAGGTAAAAATGTAGTCAGAAATGGATTGGCTTTTCGGAAAAGGTAATCTCTACTATTTGGAAAGTGGACAAATATCACATTGGAGTGAAAATGTTGAATTAGTACTATTAATATCCATCATAGACTTCCTATACGAGTAATTATTTACATTGAGTTTGAATATGTTACCCTAACAAGTGATGGTACCTTTTATTTTAAATCATAGAAGAAGATGAGGGCACACAAACTATTGGAAAAAGACAAGTAGATACCTTGAAGCTCTTTTTCCTTTTTGTGTGATTTAAATTGGACAAGAATTAATGACAAACGTAACAAAAAAAATACAGATTTTTATGAAAAACCTCTAATGCAAAAGAAAAAAACTACAAGGTTGTATGTCTGAAAGATCTTTTACTATAATATAGTAACGATTTCTTCAATAAATTAATCTAGAAGCTAACTTGACTTCTCACTCTATTTAGAATGAATTACAACATTTTGATTCCTCACGAATTTGTAGTAGATCACTCATACACTCAAACTTAAGAAATTATAGATTTTCTCAAGCTCTTCACTCTTTAAAGTGGCTCTCTTTCTCCCTTTTAAAGTGTGATTCTCATTTATATTGATGATGTGGAAGACCTCTCTAAATACTCACATATATGGTAGATTTAATGCACCTCCCAAAAAATTCTTCTATTCTCCTTTTTTATATTAATTAGCGAATCTTCACTTAGATTATTAATTTATTCTCCATCCTTTTTTCAAATTAGTTTATCTTCACCAACATTATCAACTTATTCTACATATTTCTTTAATATTAATAAATCTTCATCAAGATTACTAGTTAACCTTATGGTATCCCATCAATTATGGAAGAAACCAGAACCAGAGTAATGCCACTGCATCTCATACAGTTCTCTGTATTTATTATTTAACTATTTCAGATATTAAGGATACTTGCCCCTTAGCACATTATATTTTGTATATAAAGTAATGAATTGAATCTATCTACATCAAATATCTGACG
The DNA here is from genome assembly GCA_027123425.1 of Erythroxylum panamense. Taxonomy (NCBI): domain Eukaryota; kingdom Viridiplantae; phylum Streptophyta; class Magnoliopsida; order Malpighiales; family Erythroxylaceae; genus Erythroxylum; species Erythroxylum panamense. Next base: position 20,089,701 of record JAOTIZ010000006.1, on the reverse strand, counting down.
AAGTTATTAATCCACATACAATAGCTATCGTATCAACAACTTACCCTATACTATACATATTTGTGCAAGTAGTAACATGGAGTACAACTTGTAAATTTGAACTATCTATTTTGGAAGTTTATGTGTCCTCTAAGGGACCTGTAACTTTTATCGATCAATCATACACGGACAAACTATTGAAAAACCAAAGAAACGTAGAGAGAGAAATCTAGAGTGAGAAGGAACACTAAAACAGGGGCGAACAGAGGATTTTCAAAAACTCAGTGAAGAACTGAGATTTCACTTAATAATGCAAAAGTATATGATTTCAGTGATTGACTATACATTTATAGCTAATTGCTAACTGTCGATTAACTGTTTTTTAACAGACTCTTCTTGATATCTTGAATTCTTGAATTCTTTACGTAGTTGCATGCCTCATATACATGTCTTCATGCGTTCCGACAATTCCTGAGACATACAACCTACATTCTCCTCCTTGGATCAGGAATTTAACTTCTGAACTTCTACCATTGTTCTTAATTGCTGAAATCGCGACTCATGAAAACCTTTGGTGAAAAGATCAGCCTTCTGATTCTCCGTGAAGATATACTCCAATTTTAGCTCACCCTCTTGTTGTACGTCCCTTAGATAATAATATCTAAGCTTGAAGTGTTTTGTTTTACCATGAAATACTGAATTCAATGAGATGGAAATTGCCGCCTGATTATCTACGTATATCACCGTAGCTGAAGTTAGGTGAATTTGTAGATCTTCAAGCAATTTCCTTACCCACACCACTTGCTTTGCTGCTGCGGTTGCTGCCACCAATTCAGCTTCAGCTATAGAGAGAGCTACCAGCTCCTGCTTCTTCAAGCTCCATGAAAAGCATGCTGATCCCAACGTCAGACAGTATCCAGACGTGCTCTTCATGTCTTCGGTTGCCCCTCCCCAATCACTGTCCGCATAACAACTGAGCTTACAATCACCAGTTCTTTCATATAAAAGACCAAATTCAATTGTATCTCTTAGATACCTTAGCACCCTTTTTATAGCCGTAACATGTTGTCTTCCAGGATTGTTCAAATACCTGGACAATAGACTTACCGAATATAATATATCAGGTCTTGTGGCTGTTATGTACATCAGGCAGCCGACCATGCTCCTATAGTTCCTACAGTCAACTTCATCTCCTTCTTCCTTCTTCATGAATTTTTCCTTCGGGCATACTGGAGTTGAGACAGGCTTACACTTATCCAGTTTGAATTTCTTCAACACATCACCCACATATTTCTTCTGATTTACTTTGAATCTTCCTTCACCCTGCTCAATCTCCATCCCCAGAAAATACTTCATCAACCCTAGATCGGTCATCTCGAAGGCTTTGCTAAATTGCTGCTTTAGACCACCTATCTGCTTCTCAGAACTTCCGGTGATCAACAAATCGTCTACGTAAATTGAAATCACCACTTCCTCACCTTCTTCTATACGTACGTACAAGGTCAGTTCGCTACTGCTCCTCTTGAATTTTATCTCTAGCAGGAACGCGTCAATCCTTGCGTACCAGCATCGAGGGGCCAGTTTAAGAGCGTAAAGCGCCTTGTTCAACTTATACACATACTCCTCCTTTCCCTTAATCACGAACCCTTCCAGTTGTTGAACGTAAATTTCCCCCTGTAAAATACCATTGAGAAAGGCGGACTTAACGTCCATTTGGTGTACCTTCCATCCCTTCTATGCTGCAAGCGCTAGCAACAATCGGATTGTTTCTATTCTAGCTACTGGCGCGAATGTTTCTCCGAAGTCTACTCCTTCTACTTACGCGTAACCTTTTACGACCAGTCTCGCCTTCAACTTGTTAACAGAACCGTCTGGATTCAACTTCGTCTTGAAAACCCACTTTAATCCGATTGCTCTCTTGTTCGGAGGTTTAACTGTCAACTTCCATGTCTGATTCTTATTAATCATCATTATTTCTTCTTTCATGGCTTCAAGCCATTTCGGATTTTGCAAAGTCTCCTGAACCTTTGAAGGTTCCAAAAATGCCTCATTACTTCTTTCGTAAATTTCAGTCAGGCTTCTCGTTCCTCTTATCGGAATGTGATCGTAATCTTCATCGGAGTCTTCTGGAGATTCTTCGTCTGAGTTTCCGCCATGTGGCTCATTTTGGGCTACTGGATCTACTTCCTCATCTGTAGGCTCTAATTGGTCCGGATCATCATCAATCCCCAAGTTACCTATTAATCGTTGGGCATCCGAGGGCACATAGTCTTCCTTAGTCTTCTTCTCTTCGGACCATCTCTAGAGATCACCCTAAAAAAAGATTACGTCACGACTCACCTTTACTTTCTTCATTTCCGGATAGTACACTCTGTAACCTTTGCATACTTCCGAATATCCTACGAAAATTGTCGTTTCTGTTTTGCTGTCTAGCTTGTTCCTTCTAACTTGAGGCACTAGAACACTGCAAGGAGATCCAAAAACTTTCAGATTCTTCACCTTTGGCTTGCTTCCATGCCACATTTCATACGGAGTTTTATCGTCTAGGGCTTTGGTATGCAGGCGATTCAATAGGAAGCACGCTGTTGTCACTGCCTCCGCCCAGAACTCTTTCGGGAGTCTCTTTTCCTCCATCATACACCTTGCCATCTCCACCACTATCCGATTTCTTCTTTCCACAACCCCGTTTTGCTGTGGGGTGTATGGGGTAGTGTATTGATGTTTAATTCATGCATGCTTACAAATTTCATCAAATTCATGGGAAGTGAATTCCGAGCCGTTGTCTGTTCTTACAGACTTAATGCTCGTTTCAGTTTGGTTCTCGATAAGAACCTTGAAGTCCCGAAATGTCTTGGCTACATCACCTTTGGATCTTAAACAGAAAATCCATGAGTACCTTGTATAATCATCTATGATTAACAGGAAATAACGACTACCGTTTAGTGAGGCGATTGGCATTGGTCCGCATACATCTATGTGTAGTAGCTGAAGCCTCTCCTCCACTCTCCACTTCGATTTCTGAAAAGGCTTACGTGATTGCTTCCCTTTCATGCAGATCTTGCATGCAACGTGATCATGTGATACTGGCGACAAATCTTCAACCATCTGCTTCTTGTGCATTATCTCCAACCCTTTCATGTGATAGTGGCCGAGCCTCCTGTGCCATAGATTTAAATCGCTCGTACTGGTCACCATCGCTTCTAGTTTAAACTCCTCTGGTCTCACCACAAAACTCTTATTTTTCATTCTTGTGGTGAACAACTTGTTAGAGTAGTGCCCTAAAGGCAATCCCCTTTAGCGCATTTTGTTCATAGTCATGTACAGACTTTATGAATAAAT